>PVKN010027031.1:0-13644 GCA_004027915.1 Capromys pilorides | reverse complement strand
TGTCACTACACAGTGGAGATGAAATAACTAGTTATAGGAGATGTTGCTGATTCTCAAAACACTGCGTTATGTCGCTACACTAACATCAAATACTACAACCTTCAAATTTGATTGTATACTGTATGTCTTTGTTATTAAAATTTCATAGATGAATGATTAGCAAAAACAAAAGTAAAATTATATTCTTGGGCAAAGGCAAGAATTAAAAACAGGTTGAAAAATACTGGGTTCAGGGGAAACAAAGGAGGACATACACTTGTTTTAGGTTTAGTGGCAAAGCCCTTCACTTATGGCTGAGCTGTTGTAGGAATGACCTCCAGGGGTGTTCCTACCGTGTCCTCAATACCAACCTAGCTGCTGTGTTAGCTTTCAGTCACTGTAACAAAAACCCAGTGTAACCAACCTTTAAAGGACAAAGTTTGTGCTTGGCTCCCCATTTCAGAGGTTCTAGTCATGATCTGGTGGTCCTGCTGCTTCTCTGTGAGGGTACTGTGTGGTGAGGGAGGGAGCACATCATAGAACAAAGTGCCTCCCCATGCAGCTGGGAGCAAAGAGTGGAAAACAAGAGGGCAGGATCTCACAAGTTCCTTTGGGAGAATGACCCAGTGCTCTGCGACCTGCCATGGACCTCACCTCTTCAACCTTGATGCTCCTAGCGGCATCAAGCTGGGGACCAGGACTCTCATTCATGGGCCTTTGAGTGACACCTACACCCTGAGCTGTAGTCTTTGTGCTACAATGTGACAAGAGAGGGCCAAGAGCTGCATCATGATATGAACTAGGCCCCACTGTCTTCAGCCCTGAAGATTGGCCTAATAGAGAATGAAAGTGTTTGAATGTAGAAACTTAGAAGCTACTCTGAGAACAATTATTCTCATCACCAGATAAGTAAATATAAGAGGGATTAAGTTCTTATGTAAAAAAAGGGAATTTCACTTGTCACAATAATTTAAGGTATATATGTATAAATGTGCCAAATATTTTTATAGGTTTTAAACATATAGAAGTCACTGACTTTCCTGTGTTTCTGGACTTCCACGTCAAGTGGGACTGAAAACAATAAACATCATATGTGAATTTCTCGCTATACAATTGACTCTCAATAGTAAAACATAAATTCAGTTAATTATGATAAATGAATCTTGAAGGATCTTTTTGTTTTCTCAAATGATGTACAATTTAAAACCTAGTGGTGGCAGTCATTGGAAACTGCTCTTATTTCCATTACTTCCAGTCTAATTTGACTCTTGCGGCCAGTGGAGTACCAGTGAGGTCTACGGCGTGGGGAGCCTGTGTGAGGCAGTGTCTTCCTGGTACAAAGCAGGCTGACCGCATGAAGGTGCAGTGCCCCTGGAGTGCGACTGGAGGGGCTGCTGTTCTCCCTTCAAAGCTACCTACTTAAGCTAATGGCGAAAGGCAACTGTGATTAGGAGCCTGAACCTGAAGTTGGCTTCTGACTCTGCCAGCCAATAGCCACGTGATTTTCCTTAACCTCAGCACCTAAATTATCTTAATGTAAAATGGGAATAATACAAGTATTTAATGTCAAAGGCTGCATTCAGAATCCGTGAAATTATACTATGCATGAAAACAGATTAGAGGTCTGGCGACATAGCTCAGCAGACTAAATGCCTACTTTGGTAAGCTCAGGGACCAGGGTCCATCCCTGGCACCACAGGCCACACCAGCCCCACCCCTGGATGTGCTGAGCCAGTGTGGGTGTCATGGTGCACATAGGTAATCCCAATGCTGGGGAGGCTGAAAACAGGAGGATCACTATGAATCTGAGCTACGTAGTGAGACCCTGCACCAAATACAATAAATAAATAAATAAATAAATAGGTTAGAGTTCTAATCATTTATACACAGTTAGTCCTATAGCTGACTGCACAGATAGCATAGGCACTGTTGCAGTGTCTGGTGTGAATTCCTGATCAACTAAAACACTTGCTACAAGAGATGAGGTATCCGCCCAAGTGCTGTTCAAACTCTCTTCTCTTTTCTTGCTAGGTTTATATCACCTTTGGATTCATGTCTACTCTCCTTGTTGTAGTAGTTTCCTATGACTTCTGTAGTAGAGCACTGCGTGGTTTAAAACAACAGAAACTTTTCTCACATTTCTGGATCCTAGAAGTCCAAAATCAAGCTGTTGGCAGGTTACAATCACCCCTAAAATCTAGAGGAAAATCTTTCATTGACTCTTTTTTAGCTTTTGGTTTACTATCAGTCTTTGGTTTTTGGCTGTATAAACTCCACCTTTGCTTTCATTGCCACATTCCACTCCCTTGGTGTCTGTCTCTCTTTGAAGGACACCAGTTGTACCCACTAGAAGCCAGCCCTACTTCAGTACACTCTTCACTAGCTGTATCTGCAGCAACTCTGCTTCCGAAGAAGGTCTCATTCTGAAGTGCTGGAGGCTCAGACTTCATTGCACCTTTTTTCAGGGCAGAGATCAAGCTGTGATGCTTGGCAGTCCCCTTTCAATACTGATGCACATTGAACCATACCACCTTTCTTATGTCATTGTGCCACATTACCTGGCCTTCTGTCACTCGCCTTGAAAATCATCCTAGGAAACTGAAATTATATCAGGAGTACTTGGATTTCAGCTGCAAAAATAGATGGGTTTAAGATACGTTGGTGCACATACTTGTGATAAAATTTGAGCTTCTTAGTGGATATAAACCACAATGGTGTTTGACTTATGCTTCCTTGAGTTAGGTAGTTATTAAATGTAAACTCTCACTTGCGATCAATGTGTTCTGGTAGGAAAGTGATTAATAAATTTTTAGATAGCTAAATTTTTCTGTGTTATCACTATTTTGGACACTATTATAGGTACTTTGAATGCAATAGCTCTTTATCACACACATACAAGATGCTATTGTTGCCTCATTTTATAGTTACTAGCACTGCTACATGAAGTAACTTGCTCACACAAAGTAAGCAAATGATAAAGTTGGAATTGGAACAGACAGGCTGACCTCAGAGCCTGTAACTATGAAACATCCTGGTTTTAAAGGAACTATATACTATGTTAGGAAAATGGAGCAATTAATCAAATGACAGTTGGAACAGTTTCAACCCAAGGGCATCTGTGACAATAGCCTACACCTCAAATAAGGATCACAGTTTACCTCCTTGGAAGCCTCCTGAGAGAGATGGGCCAGGGGAGGAAGGTCTCAAAGATAAGAGAGAAGGACTGAAAATACAAAAGCTGTAGACCAGAGGCTCTCAACCATGTGATTGCATTACAAACAACCAGGGAGCTTTTTAAAAATTACCGGTGTTCAGACTCTACTATTCAGTTAACACAGATGCTAACTGAATTTGTCTTGAATAACTCAGTGGTTGCCAGCTGCTAATAAGATTTCAAAGAGCAGATGCTGTTATACATATCCTGAAAGCTTTTGTCATGACTATTTTATACTTTTCTTGTTCTGAAGCTGACCTGAAGCTCAATTTTACTCTCCTAGTGCTTCCTTTCCAGATCCTACTACAATGGGTCCAAGGGCTGGGGCCTGGAAGTAGTTACTTCTTGGAGTAGCCTTTACCACAACACCCACCCCTTCCACCTGAAAGGTCACCCACAGTGAAATGATCTCTAGAACAAGAGGGAGGAATATGTATGTGTTATTTACCTCCCTCTCCCTCTGCTCAGATAGATAGCACCTTACTGATTTCCTTCCAGAGTGGCACAGGGAAGAAAAACAGACATGCTACCAGTAAAGTGAGGACTTCCCATGAACCTGCAACCCAACACATACTCACAGAATGGGTGAGGAAAATAGGATACAAAGTGTGGGCTGCCTGCCACTTCCTAGGAAAAAGACACCATTTCTGTTGTGATTTCTTATATTAACTATTTTACACAAGCCTATGAAGAGAGCTCTATTTTTCTTTAAATGTGACCAACGTAGTCTATATGAACTCTTACCTTGTGACACCCTTGTCAAGTCTGAATTTACAACCAAAATTCTATGTTAGAATTCATCCAGTCATGGAGATACACAGCTTTTGTGATGGACATAACCATTAGAACATGTAGCCTGGAGGAAGCAAGTATTTCCAAGAAGAAAACTGTACCTAGGAAAGTCTTGACTGAGGAAGCCAGGGTTATATGTAGTGATTTTAACCCGTCCTCTTTATGAAGTGGCATTGGCAATAGTGGTTTCTTCCTCTTTTTAGAGTACAAAGTAAGAGTGAAGAGGAAAAAAAAAAACCTTTCTAGGGAAATAAAATGTTATAGAACAATTAAGACCAAAAATCCAGCTACACTTTCTGATGTAGATATTTTCCAATTCTGAGGTGATTTTCAATTTTCAGTGTAAAGATTCACAATGAAAGGGAAAATACCCATAAAATCTCATGGAAAAAAGAGTAAAATTAAATAGTGATTTGTGGCAGTTCAGCATTTATTAAGTGTCTAGGTGTTTCTATGCTAATCTTTTATGTAGTTCAAATAATATGAGATATAGATGCATATTTTCTTTTTATTGATTGTTCAATAGTCTTTAAAATTTTAAATGGGAAAATATTTTCATTTCCTACAAATCGTACTGATGAGAAGCCCAGCTGTATTAGACATTACCCACTGTATTATTAAGAGTCTGCTTTTTGGAATTCTGTTACCACATTCATCCACGCACTTTTCAACAAAGAAATTTGTATGCAAAGTGATTCACCTGGATAAAGTGTTAAGCATCAGTCTTTCCTTACTATAACACAGCACCTGAGATTATTAACTTATAAAGAGGGCAGCTTTATTTAGGTTCACAGTGTAGATGCCCCAGTTCATAAATGTGTGGATTCATTGCTATAAGGAATATGGTAAGACAGCACTTCATGGCAGAAGAATGGGGTGGAACAAAACTGCTTGCCTCGTGGGCCAGGAAGCAGAGTGAGGTGGGCTGAGAAACTCACAGGCTCCATGGAGGGTGTATCTCCAGTGGCCTCAAAGCTCCCACTAGTCCTGCCTTTTTAAGTTAGCACCACCTCCCCGTAGAGCCACTCTGGAACCAAGCTATTAATATATAGGCCTCTGGTGGACATTCAGGGTCAAAGTATAGCAGCTGGGAGGAAATTCTGCAGTTGTTGAGGCAGTTAAAGAGATTGTTTCCATGTCTTATAGAATAAATCCACAGAATTAAGCCACAAAGTAAAGTCACATTTGCTGAGCAGATCCACAACAAAACCATACTCTGCAATTGTGACTGGGCCATCACTGTTACATGATAATGCTTTCTCTCTAAAGGGTGCCCAACTGAAGATATCAGGACAATTTTTCTGAACCTTTCTGTCACCGAATCTCCAAATCACTACTGAATAGTCACTCTCAATAATTTCCATCCAATGTAATGTAGACCAAAGTCACTCTAGTAAACTCCTTACATATTTTTCCTTTTCAACTCACAGTTTGTCAGTATTTTGCCAACTGCATCAGCCATGTCTTTATCAGTGCAACCAAGTACCTGGTGTACCCCACTGCAATCATTTTGGCTCACGTTTTCAGAGGTTTTAGTCTGTGTAGCTGTCTTGAAGGCAGAAAGAGTAGAGTAGAGGAAATCTGCTCACCTCATGGCTCCAGGAATCAGGGAGGGCTAGAAAAGGCTAGAGAGAGAAGAGCCTGGGAAATTTCATTTAGAATCAGAAAAGACTCAGAACAGTCAAAGCATTCCTGAAAAAAGGACCAATGCAGACAGCATCAACATACTGGATTTCAAGCTATCCTTTAAAGCCCTAATAACACAACCAACATGGTACTGGCACAAAAGCAGAAATGTGGACTAATGGAATACACTAGACAACACAGAAATATACCTACACATATATCATCTTTCAGTTTTTGACAAAGGTGCCAAAATATATGCTGGATAAAAGCCAAGCTCTTTTACAAATGGTGCTGGGAACACTGGAGAGCCACAGGCAGAAAATTGGAATTAGATCTCATTCTCACTCTGGACTAAAATCAAAACAAAACGAAAGACTTGGATGTAAACCCAAAAACACTGAAACTGCCTGTGAACAACATCAGGGAAACACTTGACACCACAAGCCTAGGAAAAGCCTTTCTGAATAGGACTCCAAAAGTGTAGGAAAGAATACTGAGAATCTACAAATGGGACCACATCAAATTATAAAGGTTCTGCACAGCAAAGAGGAAATATTTGCTCTTCTTCTGAGTAAAGACTAGTATCTAGAATATAGTAATACCTTAAAAAGTTAAGTCTTGTGAAACAGTAAGTACAATAAAGCAGCACACAGATATACAGATGCACTTCTCAGAAAAAGAAGTTTAAGTGGTCGAAACGTATACAATAATATTAAACATTTCTAGATGTCAGAGATGTCTAAAGTTTCACTAAGATTCCAGGTCATCCCAGTCAGAATAACTATCCTTAAGAATAATTTTTTTAAAAAATGTATAGTGACAAGGGTGTGGCGAAAGGGAATCCTTCGACACTGTTCATGGGAACATGAGCAAGCACAGCCACTATGGAAATCAATGTGGAGGTTCCTCAAAAGACTAAGCATGAAAATACCACTTGATCCAGCTATATTACTCTTGGGCATATTCTCAACAGAACTAAGGACTGCACACTACAGAAACATATACATACCTGTGTTTGGAGCAGAACAACTCACAGTAGCCAAGCTGTGGGAATAGTAAAGATGCCTCCCAGCAGATGATGCATAAAGACAGTGAGGTACACATACACAACCGAATGTTATCTAGCTATAAAGAAGAATGAAATCACATTATTTGTAGGAAATAGACATAACTGGAAATCATAATGGTTAGTGAAATTAGCGAGACTAAGAAAATTAAATATCACACATTTTCTTCTACATGAGAAATCAAACAATAAATAAATAAAACTGGAAGGTAGAGTTCTAGAGATAGAGAAGGGGTGAGTAGAAGAGGACAGGGGAGGGAGATTGAGGCAAGGGGATTGAAAATTGGTCCAGATATATTAAATAAATGTTCCAGTCTCTTAAAATAACCTCCATCACCATGTAATATTAACAAGCACTAAAAAGGTAAAGCGAACTCTTCTGGGTTATGGGCCCAACAGGGCTTCATGTCCTATGAGCACGTTTAACTGTGAACTCGCCCTTGGCTGCTTAGACTCAGAGAGTAACACCCTCTCAGACAGCTCCTTTTTCACTGTGATACAATTCCACAGCTCTTCTATCAATGTCTCTTTATCTCACTGACACTGGACATTTTATGATTAGAAATTAATCACTCAAATTTATATTAATTTAAAGTTGTCGGTATGTCTGAAAGATGTGTTACATTTAGACTAAATGAATTTGATACTTTCCTTTGGCTGAATGGGATCTTTCATCCTTGGGAAACACAGGCACAAATAGACAAGTTCTAGGTTCTTGCATTAACAGAGCAGCCTGCTGTGTGGCCCTGTGTTGTTACCAGACCCCCATAGGGGTTCGCCAGTAGATTCTCCAATAGGCTTCCATGTTAGTGCGCCAGTCACTTCCTATGTTATCCTTTTATTATATGGCCTGCAGTCCTCATGGGGTACATCCTCTCCTAGGTGCAGACGACCAGAACAAAGTATATATGTTTGGTAGAGGGTCTCACTATGCAGCTTGGACTCACAGTGATGCTCTTCCTGTTTTCAGCCTCTCCAGCACTGGAATTACAGGTGTGTGCCACCACGTCCAGGCTTGGTGACCAGCTCAGCACACCCCCAGTCCTTGAGCTTGCCTAAGTAGGTGCTTAGTCCACTGAGGTGTCCTGCCCACCCAAGATATTGCTTCTAGCAGATCAATATTAACATGTAGTTAGAGGCAGCCTAGAATACTGCTTTAATCCTATTACTGCCATTAATAATCTGAAGGTCAACTCTAGTCCTCACCTATGAGTGGATCTGAGTTTCACGTCTCTGATCTTTGTAGGGACCAAGTGTGCTTTCCAACATGGTTCTATGGTAGTGTATGACTTATATTTTTCCTTTTTCTAAATCTCCATTAGCTTCAAATGTCCTATAACTCTAACACTACTATTTAACAGAAAAAAATGAGTAAACTGCCTAATGCAAAACAAGAGTTTATGAATTATAAGTTTTGTATGGGAGGAAAAACTAGAAATATTTCTGAGTTTACAAGGTCTCTCCAAAATGAATTTCGGTGAAGTGTATCTTCATTGTACAGAACCTCATAGGTAAACTGAGCATCATTCTTAATTACCAAAGATCAAGGGAGGTTAGCAAAAACACACTGGAAAGAGAAGTTTGATGAAGATGCACCAATATAAAATAAATGCCATCTTCACTTTGTAATTAAAGTCTGACTGCTCTCAACTCGTACACACATGCACACATGCAAACTCACATGCACATGTGCATGCACACAAAATGGCAGTTCAATTTTCTCAATAAACATGCATCACACTTGCTCAGGGATTTTAAAAGTCACCATTCTTGACTGCAAAATTTCAACTCCTCTTCAAAACCTCCCAGTTAAATTGTCTCACTGCAGTGGGTATAATTCACATGTGTGTCTGTTTCCCAAGGCTGCAGTCCAGAGGGCTACTACTGCTGAGGGCTAGGAAGAGGAGAGGATTTTATCTGGGCTGCAATGTGAAATAACCATATGAATTAATCAAATGCTTCTTCTTTTTTTTTTTTTTTTTTTTTACAATTGAATGAGCCTGTAATAGTCTATGTATTAGAGATCACAGGAAGTTGTGCTAGGGCTCATCTATGCTAACAAAGGTATAACAGAGACTAAGAAAGAGGTGACAGAAAAGTATTTGACCTGCACACAGGTCAAAGGTAGCAACAAGAGGAAACAAAGGGAAAAGAGGGCCATTAACTCGGTTTTTCAGAACTTAAAGGCTAGGGGCTAGGGGGATAGCTCAGTGGTTTTTAAGTGCTTATATGGTAAGCACAAGGTCCTGAGTTCAATCCCTGGTACTAGAAAAAAAAAAATTAAAGGCTATATTGCTCTGCCTTAGGCATCTTCCTCAGGGCCAGTGCTCGGCACCTATGCTCTGTCCTGCAGCCTGGCAATTGTCTACGCTTTTGTTATTGTTACCTCTAGAATAATGGAAGCAAGAAAAACCACTGGGTACTGCTTAAAATTAGAAAGAGGAACGGGAGCGGTTACTTCAGCTCCTTTGTTTCTAACTGCACTATTTTGGAAATCCAAATATTGAAAGTCATGAATATTCCCCTCATTTAGTAAACTGTACCACTGGCCTTGTTAGGGTCTTGTTCTGAAACCAAGGGTTCGGTACCACTTTCCAAGCGTCAAGCCCATGTGGCACCAACGTGGGGACTCACTCGCTTTCCAGCTCTTTTGCACTCAACCTGCCAGACTTCCTTCCTGGGTCTGAATAATGAGACCTGCATCTGCTGGTCCCAAGCTCTTTTCTAAACTAACCTCAGGTGAAAAGCAGGTTTTGGAAGACAGTACGAAGGTTGTCAGGACTACTGTTGAACAGTGCAGCTGCGCGGACTAGGTTTCCAGAGCCATGCTCTCCTAGCATGTTTAGAGATTTGAAAGGTAGAAAACATAAAATACCACAAATCCCTGACTTAGGTTACTTTTTTCCTGGCTTTTAAATCAGATGGGCACTTGTTTTTTGTTATCCCCTAAGGCCTGGCATCAGTGATCACAGAATGAAGGAGGGGATGGGAGTGAGAAGAGAGAGGGGAAAAGCAGTGAAATATGAGGCAGCAGTGTAAGTGTGAAAAAGAAAGAGAAAGTGAGAAAGGTCTAGAAGGCAACCCATCCTAATTTCGTGGTAGGGAGGAAATACTGCCAGAAGTGCTGATTCAAGGGCTAAACCCAAGGGCCTTGTTCCAGTGATGGCTCAGAGGAAGCCGGGCTTTCCTTCTTCCTCTGTTGCCGCAGACATGACACTCAAGAGAGCACACAGCTGTTTCTCTTGCCCAAATCACTCTGTAACTAGCCTTATATTCTTCCATTAAGTGTGCATCTGTAAGGACAGCCCTGAACCCAGGAGTTGTAACTGAAAATATTCATCAGTACTCAATAATTCTTTTCAGTAACGACTAGTGCCTGGAGAGGGTTGCTTTCAGCTTGATCCTCCCGTTCTTTGAAAGCCATCAAGGGAATGATGCAAAACAGAACCATGAGACTCTTTGTACCTGGCTGTGGCCCAAGAACAGATTTCCTGGCATTTCTTTATGAAAGAAGGTAAGTTGTTGTAATCACCCACAGATCTGCGAGGCCAAGAATAAATCAGAAAGTTATAAATATTGTAATTGTAAAACCTGATCACCACCTTTTTTGTGTCCCTTTCTCAAAGAGTAAATGGACGAATACATTTCAGAGAGTTAGGAGCAGGAATGAATGCAGAACCCTTGAGAACTCCTTATGCAGCTGTCAAGCTTAGTTTCAGACCCCAACTTTATCAGGCAAGGATCAGGATGAGGTGGATTAGCAAATGACAGAACAGCGCTATCTAGTTATGAGGTGAGAAGCCAGATAATCCTTACTAAGTCTTTTAGCTAAGGTCTCACATGTAAGAATTACATTCTTTCCCACTGGCCGCTTGGCTTTCCTGATCAGAGTTCTGGAGATAGCCCTGCATAACATCTTGATCTCTCCAGGTACGCTCATGCTACTGTATCATAAAATCTAAGATTATGTGAATTAATAGGAATTTTAAAAATTATATATGTATTTGAAAGCATGGCATAGTTCTGTTGTTTTGATGATCTGAAATCTTCAGAGGATCTGATTATCCCTGAGGTTAGTACACAGTGTGGCCCCTCACCACCAGGGTTTAAAGGCACCGACTCCATGCACGGACATGCAGTAGGCAGTTATTCCCTAGAGGTGGAAATCAGCCGAGTTCTGCATGCAGCAATTCAGCAGTGAAGGGCATCGTTTATTCTTTCTTATTTCTTTCTCAGAGCAAGGAGAATTTACAGAAAATTTACCTGGAAAACGGACAGCCTTGGCAATCCCTAGGTTTTTCTTTGTAAAGTTTTGTGTTTTTCTCTTGGAAGAGAGACCTGGTGCTGGAAATATAAAAGTTTGCTCAGTCCAGAGGCTCCCTACTTCTCTCAGGCTAGTGCTCTGCTACTTCCATCTGTGATACAGAGTGAAACTGGTGTGAGATTGCCTCCTATGATCAACTCATGCCTGGGAGCTCTAGTTTAGCAACACTTTCCTTGAACATTGTGGGATTTGAGATAGCGATCATGTCCATAATTCTATTTAAAATATCTCCTTAACACCCCAAGGGCTTGCTCTTTAGTAATTCTGTCTCTGGACTCCTATTGTTCAGGGATGAAGTAAAATTTGGAATCTCTTCTCTTTTTATTTGCTCTAGATTTTATTTTATTTTTATTTATTTTTTATTAATATTAATGAGAAAGAAATAGCAATGAAACAGTTTCACAACAAGTTAGTAGGACAGATACAATAATTAATGCATTGCATATTATTGTCTTCATAGTAGTTGTTCATTTCAGAGTACAAGATGCAGACATGATAACTTGTCTAAACACTATTACTACAAATCTTTCTTCTCAATGAACAAAGAGAAAGTAGCTGTATATATAGTCCAATAGTTCATGATCTATTTCTTTCAGCTTAGTTTTCCACCA
This sequence comes from Capromys pilorides, assembly GCA_004027915.1. NCBI lineage: Eukaryota > Metazoa > Chordata > Mammalia > Rodentia > Capromyidae > Capromys > Capromys pilorides. The sequence goes on along the minus strand of PVKN010027031.1, from coordinate 2,032 downwards.
GTCCCCTGACTATAATTTGATTGGTTATTACTGAAGTTTATTTCTCTTTGTCAGAGTTGTTGATGGCATAGAACATATCAAAAACATTAAGCTATACCATGCTTTTTTTTTCATTTTATTGTAATACTAAGGATTTAAAATTTTCAGTGTTTAATCAGGCATTTTTCCATTTTCCTATGCTATTTTAGCAAATCTCCATTAACTTAGACAATGCCCATTATGTGATTCTTCCCTCTACTGTATCTGAGAACAGGAAACCACAGATTACCTCATTTTGCATGATAATTGTGAGCTCTGACTCACTTAGAAGGCGTGATTAGAATCACAGAATCTAAATCTTGAAGGGAATAGAGAGGTCACCTCACTGACTTACCATGGGAATCACCGAGGTTGTTTTTTAAATATAAGATTCCTTCTCTCTTCTCCCCACCCCCGGAGGTGCTGGTTTTCTAGGTCTGACTGGGAGCTCCGGAACTTGGATTTTCAGAAGGCTCTCTTAGTGATTCATAGGGCTAACTCGGTCTGTGGTCTGCTGATGCAGTTCCATTTCCCTTCAGTGAAAGGAATAGCTACTTTCATTAGCAGTCTGGATTTGTGAGTGGCTGGCTGCTGCAGGCACAGTGTAAGCAAGGAAGCCTCCCCGTGGACTCCTGCCTGCTGCTCCACAGGCTGGTTGTGTGGCACACAGTCCCTCTCTCTGCCAGCATTTGCTAAATGCACTGCTGAGCACTGGTACTACTGCTAGAAGTTATTTGTAAACTGATTGTGATGGAGAAGCGCTGTATAAAACATTTTACAAATAAGATATTTAATCACCACAAGAACCTTGCAAGGTAGATTTGTATAACTGTGTCTATTTTAAGAAGAAAATTGGGGAAGATAGGATTTAAATCCTCATCTCCCATGCTTTTAATTGCTGGTATGTTTTCTAGTGCATTGTGTGTCCTTGTGTCCCCTCAGTGACACAGTCATGCAGTTCTTAAGCCCTACAAAGTAGATTGCACTAATAATATTATTCCTAATTTGTAAATGAAGAATTAAGATTTAGAAAGGCCAAATAACCTGGCATATATCTTTGCTGGCAAGTTGTCAAGCTGGAATTTGAACCCACGGAATCTTCGAGTTCAAAAGCCTGGAGTCTAAGCCTTTGCTGTCACTTCCCTGCACTGTCTGTCAGCCACAGTGCTAGCTGATACCAGTTATAGGTTAGAATACAAGACCTTAGCAGTGTGATGATGAGATGATGTGATTCACCCCCACCCCATGCTCCATTCCTTAAGGCCCCCTCCCGTAGGTGAGACAGATCAAGTTTGTTTGAAGTTTTACTATTTCATTTATATGAAAATTAGAATTCAGGGCCAGAGAGATAGCTCAGGGGCACAAGCGCCTGCCTGGCAAGAATAAAGTCCTGAGTTTGATTCCCAGTTCCTCAAAAAGAAAAAAAGAAAATCAGAATTCAATATCGTTTTTCTCCCCTTGGGTTTTCAAGAATTACTATTATATATGTAAAATGTACTCCGCATATCTTTTTATATAGGCATATATTTGCATTGCAATAATTGCAGTCACCATGGGGAATTGGCATACATACGTATTGTGTCTTCATCAGTTTTTTTTCCCCTGTCCCTCCCTGTTCAGCCCTCTCTCACAACTCAGTGCCCTTTTCATCTCCACAAGCCTATCTCTTATCATCTCCCTCTTATTTTGCTCTTCAAATTATTTGCACTTTGGGATTCTCATATTAAGGAAATATTGAACCTTCTGTGTCTGGCCCATTTCACTTAGCATTATGGTCCCAAGATGCATCCACTTCTCTACACATGATCAAGTGCATCTTGTTTATGACTGAGTGGTACTCCACTGTGTATATGTATCAGGGTTTCTTTATCCATTGACCTGTTAACAGACATATAGGCTATTTCAAAACCTTAGCTGTTATGAATTCTGTTGTTATTAATATGGGTATGCACATATCATTATAACATAGTGATATATATATATATATATATATATATATATATATATATATATA
>PVKN010027030.1:0-13644 GCA_004027915.1 Capromys pilorides | reverse complement strand
AAGATCCTCATCTTCTTATTAAATGCAGTAAAAAGATTATAAAAACCCTCATCTATCAAGTCACAAACCTTCTAAAAATCGGCTCCAGAAACTGCTGCCAGGTAATTCTAAGCTGTTTCCACTGAATGCAAAGAAGAGAAGAGGGAGCCCTAGGATTCTTTGTGACACCCTCATAGACTCTCCACTCCAGCTCCTACACCTTGGCTGCCTCAGACCACCCCGTGTGGCAACGGGCTGTACAGATTCCAACAACTGGGGCACTGATCTCTCACCATCAATTTCCTTGTCTGTCTGTTCCACCTTCTAGAACCAAGATCTCAGAGATCTAGAGTGCAAAGAAATGTATATGTTTTGGCCACAGAAGAGAGTCATTCTGGGTACAAGAGCAGTGATATCAGGGAGTCACTCTCCTTTTGAAGGGAACAACTTGGTGAAGGCTTTCAGAACCCAGAATCAAACATTTGAGGAGCTCTAGTGACTTATAACCTGGATATGACAAACCTAACCAGAGTTAGAGCAGAGATCATACTGGTTCAGAGGGAAAAGGAGGACGTTCTCGATGAGACTGGCATTGAGGAAGTGATCACAGAATTCAGAGAAGAAAGTAAACTGGGTGGAGATGAGGAGATAACAAGGACAGGCCCAGCACCTGCTTGTTTCCTCACCAATCAGGAAAGGTGCAATTGCTTCTCTGCTTTTAACTCACTGCATTCCTGGATGGTAATGTCAAGGAACAGGAAAGGTGGTGCAATCAGGGAGTCAGAGCGGTAACAAATCCTCTACTACACAAGAGAAAAGCACTAATGCGGGGAGCATAAAACCCTTTAGTTTCCGACAGACCCCACCATAGAAGAAAGACAAGAGAAGGTGCATTGCACCTTGAGCGCTGCAGCTGTATAACGCCTGGAAGAACCATTCCATCTCATCGCCAGTAGGGAGAATGAATTTTCTCAGGCAACCTTGTGCAAGTCTCGTCACACCTGGGATGTCTGGAGACACTGAGCTGTGCTGAACTGTTGAGAGCAGCCAGACCTCCAGCTGTGCCAAGCCCTGCAGCTGCGCCCAGCCCTGTCCAGCATCTCCTTATTTGCATTTCTCCAGGGAACAAATCTGAAAACTGCTTCATAAGCTGGTCACGCTTAGTGCAGGAGTCAGTCCGAGTGGAGACACAGCAGGAACATGAGGGTCCCCGGTCAGCTCCTGGGCCTCCTGCTGCTCTGCCTCTCAGGTCAGGTGGGGCAGTGCTGGGGCTCTGCTCAGCCCATGTGGTCAGTGCAGCCTGACCCTCAGGGAAGTCCCAGATGGTGTGAATAATTGTGTGGTCATATTGTGCTTATCTTCCATTTCAGGTGCCAAATGTGACATCGTGATGACCCAGTCCCCAGCCACCCTGTCTGCATCTCTGCAAGGCAGTGTGACCATCAACTGCAGGGCCAGTCAGAGCGTTAACAAATATGTACAGTGGTTTCAACAGAAACCAGGCCAAGCTCCTAAACTCCTCATCTACTATGCAACCAACTTGCAGTCTGGGGTCCCCTCGAGGTTCAGCGGCAGTGGGTCTGGGACAGATTACACTCTCACCATCAGCAGCCTGCAGCCTGAGGATATTGCCACGTATTACTGTATGCAGCATGATGAGCGCCCTCCCACAGTGATACACGCCATGACATAAACCTCCCGGGGAAGCAGAAGTGAAAGAGCAGGCTTCCCAGCCATTTTTCTGCCACCTCTTTCTGCGCAGAACATTTCTCAGATGCTAGAAGCCTACACAAGAGCCATCTATGGGCTATCAAAGGATGAAAAACATATGGAAAAAGACATGGTACCTCAGACACTACAAATAAGAATTTTTTAAATATTAGCCAAATGTTTTAATGACACCCTATATTTGTTTCTTGCATATATATTTTAATAGGTATTAATTGCAGATTAATTGAAGATTTCAGTGGAATTCATTCTAATGTTTTCATGAATGCAAACAGTAGATATTGATAATATGTGATTATCCATCCATCCATCCATCCTCCTGCTTTTGACTTCCTTACTCTCAAGTTTTTAGCAATCAGCCTTCCATTTTCTAGTCAACATTTTTAAAAGTGTTTTCATGTATGAGAGAGACTATCTGATATTATTATTATGGTTATTATTACTATTATTCTGTCTGTATATTTTCTGGTCCCATTTCAGTTAAGGCTTTGAGTTACATTTGTGACGTATGAGGACAGACAGCTCTTACAATGAAAAGATTCGTCTTCAACGGCAGTGGATCTGGAACAGATTACACTCTTACCATCAGCAGCCTGTAGCCTGAAGATGTTGCCACTTATTACTGTCAGCAGAGTTATGATGAGACTCCCACAGTGACACAAGCCATGACATAAACCTCCCAAGAAGAAAGAAGTGTGAGCCTGGGTGGCCCCAGGTGCGCCTCCTGAGGTCTCCACCTGCTGAAAATGTTTTTGAGAAGCAGCCAGACTCTGACAGTCTCTGGAGGATTTTACAAGTCTTCAGGTATTCTCTTGTTCACCAGCAGTGGTTTTTCTTCTCCCCAACCCCAGCAGCCACGAATATCAAAAGCCTGCTTACTATAAAGGAAAGTGTGTGATGCCTGCTGATTTCCTGCTATGGCAGCATTTGGAACTCAGTGAGCCCAAGCAAAACCATTCAAGGCACATCAGCAGGAAGGGTTTTAATCCCATGAATTGGAATCTATCTAATGTTTTACTGCCCTGAGTAGTCAGAGGGTCTGAGAAGCTCATAGTAGGAACAGGTTATTCTCTGAATTAGCCAGCTAAGGATGATCTTAAGGCTGTTAAGAAAACCAAGGGTAGAATTGTGACTCTGCCTCTTGCCTGAAGCATTTCTTCATGTGAGTTTCCAACCCCCACCTCTAGCATGTATCCAACTACTGATTTCTCTAAGCACTAACCCTACTCAGACTTTGGAAACTTACACGTTTGCCTCTCCTTAGTCAGCTCTACAGCAATGTGTAGAAAGAAGAGTGGATAGGAGAAATCTCCCATCTGAATGATGATGATATTGGGGATGGACATCTCACAGTCCAGGGTGGTCACTGTTGAATTTTCTCCAATCAGAGAGTGGCACCCAAATATGCTTGAATGAGTTCTCATTTGTTATTTGTGAATACTGAATCATTCCTGCAACATCATTCTATCGTGTGGCACATTGACAAGAAGGGTTAATGACGTGATCTATGTAGAAGCTCCCACTGGGAGTTTCATATCAACAGGCATTTGAGAAGCTCGCCTTGACAGCAAAACAGAAGTGATTTTTCATACTAAACAGATTTGAAAGTGTAAAAAAAAAAAAAAAAAAGACACTTGAGTAATTGTTGTTGGCCTTTTTACAACATCCACATTTGTCAAAGAAGGCTTCCCAATAAAGTCCAAGGTGAAGCCCCTCACTGGGCAAGGTGCCCTAGTGGAGAGCTCTGTGTACGCAGCACACAGAGATCAGTCACCCCCATCCCCTAACGTCCCAGGAGCCAGATGGGTCCATGCAAGGCCATCAGACAGAGAAGTCGATTCTTGGACTCTACAACTGAATAACATCTAACTGATGGCATGGATAAAGCACTTTCGTCAGACCACCCAGGCAATGACAGTAAATCAACCCTCATACAGTTAGCATTAGCAAGGAATACAAGACCTTGCCTAGAACATAAGCAGGTTGATGCTGTTATCTATAACTTGGTGAGTGAAAAGCAATGCACAGGAAAATATCACTGGGGACTTGGATTCTCTATGCATGAATTACTAACTTTCAAGTGAAAGCCAAATACCAAAATTTATGTAAGCAAATTCTCACACAGTGCCTGAAACATACTTATGATGGTGGTGTCTAACTGTAAAAAGATGTCAGACAAGGAAGTTTTATTGGGAAGGGGATGACTATTGCCGAACAGGGAAAAACACGCTTGTTTCTCCACACATCACCTCAGGAAAAGTCAAGGGTACAACTGAGATAGCAGAGAAGGTTGGCTCTGCAGGTGTCTTGAAGAGCTCTCTGGAGCGCGGGGTGCTTGGGGACGGAACCATTATAGATTCATAGTCCGATCTCCTCCAGGAACAATGTTGCCATTTTCCCAACAGACCTCATATCCATAGGCAAAGACAACTCGCAATAGGCTCACAATGACCTGATCAGGAAAGTTTGGCTAAAACCAGTCCAAGAGCCTGTGAGATAGCTCAGAGGACTAAGCGCTTGCTTAGGCAAACTCAGGGACTGAAGTTCAATCCCTGGTACCACACGCTGTGCCCACCCTGCCTCCAGGGCATGCTGAGCTGGTGATGGAGTTCCGGCTTGGTGGTGCGAGTCTATAATCCCAGCTGCTGGGGAGGCTGAAACAGGAGGATGGCAGAAGCCTGAACTGCGTAGTAAGACCCTGTACCCAAATAGATAGATAGATAGATAGATAGATAGATAGATAGATAGATAGATGCATTCCTTCTGTCAGTGAAAATGAGAGCATTGGGAGTTTCAGGAAATGTCTCACTGGAAAACTAACCCTTATTCTTTTTTAAAAACATGGTGAAGCCTGAGCCCTTGAGTTCTACCCAAGTAGTACCGCGCTCCTCACCCTGATGGCAGAAAGTGTAAAACATCCACACTCACCCTAGGGCAGGCCTGAGGGCTTGAACACCTGCAGCTCACACTGTTTCCTCACAAGCTTCGCCTCAACCTGGCTCCAGAGTCGGGACGGGCATGGTCCAACCTCCAGCTCCTAAGGAACTGCACGCCCATTGTGTCAATGGCTAAAGGACTATGTCAAACAGTGTATGTCATCATACCTTTACCAATCGTGAAATGATAGAAACAAGGTCCACCTGTGTGTGCTCCATGAGAAATCCCAGCACCGCAGTGAATTTCCCTTCTGGCAGGAGTTCTCTCCTTCAGGAATCACCACCTGCCCATTCCCAGGCATCTGGGCGCAGCTCACTCAGGAACCAGAAGAAGGCGCTGTTTCCCCAAAGAGACCGTGGTTGCAGGTCAGGGAGGTCCTTGTGACCCTGATGATCCTTTAATTCAGTTAGCTGGCTTCAATTTATGTATACAAAAGAGCCAAATTCATCTTGGGGAACTTGTCTGTATATGGTACATTTTAATTGGTTTTTTCCTCCCATTGCTCTCCCCTTCTGTCAGCCACTCCTTCTCTCTTTATTTACAGACACTGCTTTCCATTATATTCTTCCTTATTCATCTTTCTTTCCCCTTCCTTTTGCTCCGATTCCCTCCCAAGTTCATTTGTTTATGATTTGCTCTAAGTTTTTGACAGTAGTGATTTCTCTATTTTGATTAGTTACTAGAGTGATTTTATTAAAAGCAGAGATACCAATTTTAATTCACTAGAATCATAGGAAGAAAAAAAAACAGGTTCAAATTAACAAAAATCTCCAAAAGGAATGAAAGTAGGAAGCAGAACTGTGACCACAGCTCCTCCTCAAGGTGCTCTCAGGATCCACGCTGCGGCCCTGAAGCTCAACAGTTAAATGCTGATGATATTTGCTAACTTACTTAGCATGTTCCAGGGGTCTCAAAGTTTCTTTTTCTTTTTCTTTTCTTTTTTTTTTTTTAACAGTAAAGTACATTTATTAGGGAGAAAGGAAGCTCCTCTCTGAGAGAACAGAAGGGGGGCCCAAGCAAGTTGTGCCATGGGTTCCAAAGATTTTAAAATATCCTAATGTGATAGATTACCGAAAAACACTGAGTTCAATCTTCCTTAAGAATCATGCCTAAAATTCTACTTGTTTATGTTCCTTAGAAATTAAATGTGGTGTCAGCTTTAAGAACCTAGCATAACATCCATCCTTTCCATTGAGTCAGAAGATTTTTTTTCAGATCAGTGAATGTGCTTCCAAAATAATTTGACTGAGGCACTATTTTTAAGGAGTAAGTGAAGTTCATATTAATCCCAGGGAGAAAATGATTAGTTTTAACATAAGTGTCATGATAGACTCACACCCCTGAGGTGTTAATGAGTCCCAGCACAATGTCAGTGCCATACCTACGAGACAGGGAGCTTCCTGCCAGAGATGAAGCTCATTTCTTCTCAGAGGGAAGCCCTGGGCCCCGCGGACTCAGCTGTGATGGTCTCACATAGGCCTGGCCAGAGGATTGGGTTTTCAGGCAGAGGGGACCCTTTCCCTGCCCTCGCAGCTTGGCCTGGGCCAGAGCCCGTGGGTGTGCAGCACCTTTGTCCCCTGGCCCTCAGCCCTGTCCTCAGGACATAAGCTATCCCATCCTCAGCCCACAGCTCTCTGCAAAGCATCCTGACCTCAGCCTGGTGTGGGGTCTCTGTTCCTACCCTCTGCCCTACTCCAAGGTCAGAAAGTTTATTTCCATAATTACTGAAACCTGACTTGAAATTTGACTTCACCTCATTCCCAGGTCCAGGCTTGCTTCATCCTGATCAGTTGTAGTTTCCGGCAGAGCTCTCCATCTGTTTGATCATAAGTGTAAACAAAGCAAAGTTTTTATAAAGCAATATTGCTAAAACTCCAAGCTCTGAAGAATCCTACCTTTTGCTAAGTTGCTAACTGCCATCTCCTTCTTGCTGTGCACAGTGAGAACACCAAGTCAGGGATGGTGAGGCACAGGTGATCGACTGAAAAGCGTGATCCAAGAGGACCGAGACAGGCCAGGTGCCAGGAACAGCTTAGGATCTGATGGAAAGAGCTGGTGAGAGCTTAGCTCTGATTTTTCACCATGTGTTGTTAAAAGATGTTGATCCTCAGAGACACTGAAACCATCCAGATAGAGAAGATGTTAAGCGCAACCACAAAAGTCTATGAAGAGATCGAAGCACAGCAGGAAAGCAAAGAAAGCGTTTCCTGCTGTCCCCAAAGAGCCGGAGCAATTCTAGCTTGTGGGACATTCAGATTTCCCTTCCCATCTCAGAGCCTTGCCACCGTGGCTTGCACTGGCTTCTAAATTACTGACTATTGTCCAGAGAAGATGTCTAAAGGAGGTAAACTGGGGCAACTTTTGATCCCATTTGGAGCCCAGGCAGTATCCTGTGTTTGTCTGGGTGTGTGTTTGTGCTTGTGTGTGAGTGTGTGTCCCTGTTTGGGAACACTGCCCCATGGAGAGTTAGAAGACTTAATACACTACCCCTGAGCTTGGCCCTTTAGGCTGTAGGGCAGTGTCTCCAGAATAGCAAATCAATTGGGAAAGTTAAGAAATCACATTATCTTCATTATTCTTTTTATAGTGTAGAGCTCAGATACTCTCAAGCTTTCCTTAGCTGCGTTCACATGCAAAAGTCATTGGCATAGAATAGTGGTGACAAACAGGACCAAAGAATGTTCTGGAATAGGAGGAGGGAGAACAAAAAGCAAGAAAGTGCACTACTGAGCAAACTGACTCTGTCCTGAGGGTCTCTGGGAGAAGCATGGGCTTTGCAGCACATCTGTCCATCCTGTTCTTGCCCAAGGCCTGAGTCATTTAACCTTTCCTGTGTGAGTCCAGTGAGCCAGCCCCACAGCTGTGCCCAGCCCAGCCCAGCTCAAAACCTGCAGATTTGCATGTCGCCAGAGACCAGCATGGGGGGACTTCTTAATAGGCTGTCTCAACCTGCTCAGGAGTGAGACACAGGCAGGACTCAGCATGGCCATGAGGGTCCCTGCTCAGCTCCTGGGGCGCCTGTTGCTCTGGCTCCCAGATGAGGAGGGCAGCACTGGGGAGTTCCTCAGCACCCTGTGTTAATTACCATTTGACTCTTCAGAGATGTTTTCTGAAAACCTGACTGAATGCATTTATTTATGTTTCCCATTGCAGGTGTGCTCTGTGACATCCAGATGACCCAGTCTCCGAGCTCCCTGTCTGCCTCAGTAGGGGAAAGTGTCACCATCAGGTGCCAGGCCAGTCAGGGTGTTAGCAACTACTTATACTGGTTTCAACAAAAACCAGGGAAAGCGCCTAGTCACCTGATCTGTAATGCAAAGAATTTGAACTCTGGGGTCCCAGCGAGGTTCAGCGGCAGTGGATCTGGGACAGATTTCACCCTCACCATCTCGAATGTGGCGCCTGAAGATTCTGCCTCTTATTGCTGCATGCAATTCAGCAAGCTCCCTCCCACAGTGATACACGCCATGACATAAACCTCCCTAAAAGCAGAAGTAGGGTCTGGGCTGCCCAGCTGCTCCTTCTGGGATCCCCACTGCTGAAAATCTTTCCAAGGTGCAGCCAAGGTTTCAGAGTCCCGGGAGGATTTGGAATGAGAGTCCAGAAATTCCCTTCTGAACATCTGTGGTCTTTCCTCCTTCTCAGCCTTATCAAACCAAGGAGTCACAGGCTCTTTCAGCAGGAAGGGAAGACGAATGTATCAGGATCTGTGCTGTGGTGCTGCTTGTCGCTCATCAGGTAGAAATCAGGCTTTCAGCTTTCTCTAAGCAGGAGGTGTTTTCATGAGGAGAATTATGCCTGTTCAGCAGGGCTCGCTCTCCTGAGGGGACAAGACAGGCGAACGCAGCAGCACACAGGGCCTATATTCTGTTCCCCTGAGCATAGAACACCCAGGAGCAGATAGCGGAGCCCTCATGGTCTCTGCTGGGCAGAGAGAGACGGGTGGATTATGAGTGCATCGCTGGTCATGGCCCCTACCCTGTCTGTCTTTAGGCTTCAGCTCTGCTCCACATCTGTCTGTTGAAGTTCCCAAGCCCTGAGTCCTCTTTTTCTCAGCCCTCAGAGGATCATTGCAACATTGTGGCCTCGACAGCAAGGGGTTCTGGAAAATTTATTTTCTGAAGTGAAGGTGGAAGTGTGGCTAGGGCACAGTGCAGTGAGACACTATTGTACTACATCTCAGATTATTCCAGTCATGTGACAGACTCAAAATAGGCTGGAATGTGTTTCTGTTTATCAGCTATGGATATGGGGTCATATCCCACAAATTTATCAAGTGCCACACTGAAATGAGTGTAAGAAGGGAGGATAAGGGTTGTGGGGAAATCTATGTCTGCAGTTTTAATCCAGAAATACTGGAGAAACCTTTGTGGGCAAAACTAAGAAGAATTATAAAAATTCAACTTGTAATAAAAAAATTGAAAATGAATAAATAGTAGTGAAAGTGATGGAAACATTTTAAACGTCCTTTTGAAACTTACTGAAAGATTGAAGTTCACTTTTCTCTAAATGATATTTTAATCCTTGTCCTTTTTCCTTTAAACATCGCTGTGGCATCTGATCACCTGTTTTATCAATAGCTGACCTTTCTGAAGTTGTTTATTTATTTGTGTACTGCAGGGTCCTGCTGTGCAGCTAGGACCCAGTGATCCTCCTGTCTCAGCCCCTCCAGTGCTGGGATTCCAGGTGTGCTCTTCCAGGCCCATGTCAGTGGCTGCAACAGCTCACCTGTGGTACCAGGGCCAGCGTGGCCTGTGGTACTGGGAATGGAACTCTGATCTTTGCACTTTCATTCTCCACAGTTAGTAGGAAGGTGTTTAGACCCCAGAGGAAGCTCCGCAGTTGACATTTCTAACCTTTGGACTGAGTGAGTTTCTGGTGTTTTACCAAATTAGAGGGCAAGACCTTAGAGTGGAGCCTCATAATTTGTAAGTTATCATATTATGCAGTGGTTTTTTTTTTGTATTAATTATACTTCAATTTCTTTACAAAATGGACTTCAGATCTTACAGACAAGAGCACCCTTCATCAGGTTATTCTTTGGTGACATGAGTGACCCCAACTGGAATAAGCAAAGTCCTAGGTCTACCTGTGTGCTAGTGGTTTAGAGTGACAGGCGTGCTGAAGTGATCCTTTGTGTGTAGATGACCTGCCTCAGGTTCCTCTTCCTGTAGAGAAGGAAAGCAACATGCAGACACGGAGGCCCTTCCTCCTAACTGGAAAGAGTGAAAGAGCCGGATATTCAATGTGGGGAAAAAAAAAAAAAAACTATAAAGCTTTTGAGTGCCAATTCCTGAGGCTGAGGCTTAAAGTTCAATAAAATGAATATTCAGCAAAGCATTTGGGCTCGGAGTAAATCAGTGTGGCCATGAGTAATGAAGCCCGCAATGGCACAGCAAGGAGCGATATGGAATCGCAGCTCTGCACTGGTCCACAGTTTAATCCCTGGTACTGCCAAAAATAAATAAATTAATTAAAAGAAATAAAAAATAGAGAAAAATCACAATTTCATTTACAGAAGAAAAGTCAGCCTACCATGTGGAATTTAACATCGGCAGCTGTTCTTTAGACAGACGTGTATAGAACACACAAACTCTCAAAGCAATTAGACCCTCAGTAAAGAGGATCCAATCACAAAGTGCCCACCTAAAACCAACAAGTACTTCTCAAAAGAAGAATTGCAAATGGCCAACAAGCACGCAAACATGTTGAATGTCTTTGATCCAGAGAGAGCTGAAGGGAAAAAACAAAAGATTCTGGGCTCTCACTATAGTGATGCATGGATACCCAGCTTTATAGCAGCAGAATTCCTAAGACCAATGGCTTAATAGTGGTCCTGTGACCATCAAGTGGTAAGGGAGAAATAATTGGCCTGGTTATGGGCAATGGATTATGAGGCTGTAATCAAGAAGGACAAATTCAGTTATGTGTGGAAACTGGGAGCTGTGGGGTTCTAACGTAACGTTAAGTGCATCAGAGCCACAACAGCGAAGGCCTCATGGCGTGAGCTAGAGGAGAAATACAAGTGCAGATTGAAGAGAAGGGAAGAGCTGCACATTGGGATACAGCTGTGTCCTTTACCACAGTGAAGGCATCTGTTGGGTAAAATGGAAAAAAGGAGAGAAAGGGGGAAAAATAAGATGGGTCATCTCAGGGACCATCTCTCCCAACCAAAACTAATTATTATATCCCACAAAAATGTACTTTGACAAAATAATCTTCTAAAAATCAGAGGAATTAGTTAATGGTAGATAAAAGAATAGAATAAGGTTATCTTAAACATAAAATAAAATTTCTCATTTACTAAGTGATACATATCTAAGGCACCTGGAAAATCACTGTGCTCCAATGACTGAAAGCCCAACTGTTATAGCATCCAGTAGTCTTAGAGTTAACTGCATAGAATAATGAGTCTTATTTCTGTTCTTCCTGTTTTATAATCCATTGGTCCTGGATCCCAAGGGGACCCATGAGCGCTTCAATCTGACTTCAGCTGTGCGCAGCCAAGGGTTTGCTATGCAGAGACAGCTCCTCTCGCCGGCATCAGAAATCTCTCCCTATTTCTGACTTCTAGCCATCTACGGGTTCATAGCATGTACCCATTTAGAGGTGCATAGCATGAGGCAGCATGGCCCTGTGTTAGGCTTGAGAATGAAAACTTCCCCGATGTGGTGGGGCATCTGGAGGTGGGCTAGGTCCCTGGGCACTGTCCTCCAGAGGTCACTAACCCATGGGAGAGTACAGAAGCACGTGCTTTGAAGTTGGGCTCCAAAGACTTGAGCCACTGGACCTGTGACCTGGAGGGCTGCCTTCCTGCCCCCTGTGGCTTCCCTTCTCTCTGTCTCTCTGTGTTACTCTTTCTTTGCCTCTTTCAGTCATTCTCTCTATCTAGCTGAGCTCTCCTCCTGAATCCTCTCTCTCTGACTCTTGGCTCCACTTTCTTCCCAAAAACCCTCCCAGAAGGCCATTTCCTCCTTGGATCTAGTCAGTTTGAACCTGAAACATTCACATCTGGTGGGACAAGGAAGCTCCCCTTTAAGTTCCAGCTGTCGCGCTTTCTTCTCTCCTCACAAAAGTTACTGATGCATGATGACAGAATCGTGGCCTGCAGGCAGTGATGCCCTCAGCCAGGAGCAGATCTCCTGGCCGCTGTTGGCCTCTGGGTCCCTTGGCTGCACTGACACAACTCTGCCCTCCAAGAACTTTGTATTTTACTATAATGTTAAAGCAGCTGCTGCATCACAAGTGCTGTCGAATTGTCCTCCAGTATCTGCTGAGGAAGAATATCTTGGGAGGAGGCAGTACAGGAAGCGGGGCTACTCTCTGAGTCTGAGAGGCATCTCGGCCCCTTCCTCAAGACACTGCAGCCTGGGATGAGGCAGGCAGAGGCCAGCACTCAGCAGCCTCAGTGCATCTGGAACCTTCACGACTGCCCCGCCTGCCTCCACATCCCTCGTACCCAGCACAAGCTCTGCACAGGAGCCTGGCCTGAGCCGGTTTCTCCCATTCAGACTTCCATGGTGCTTGGGGGTGGGAAGCATGAGGCCATGTTCACGGGAGCCCATGGCTTCTTCCATGCTGACCCTGGTCCCAGGCTTGGATGCCCAGGGTCCAGACACTTTGTCCAAAGTGCACTTCGAGGCTACCATCTGGATCACACAACCGTGAGTTCTATCTGTCTTAAGGGCATTGTTTTTCAGGATTCTGGGTAAACTGATCCTATTTGCTCCTCAAATATCTGAAAAAGTGATTAAATAAAGGAGTACTTCATTTCCTAATAAGAAGCTGAACTAACAATGACTGAGATGTTATGGGGATCGTGAAAGTGTTTCAAAGTCAAACAAGTATTAGGGTCCCACAATGAAAGTGGTATCAATTACTATGTACCAAATTTGCCATTAGATTGTGAGCAAACCTCATTATAAACAAAGCCCAGAGCCCTGACGATCAGGGACACACAGGACCCTCTGCCTGCTATCGGAAGATACCCTTAAGAGCTTGTGGCTTTCCTTCCAGTCTCAGGAATTACACTTATTACACTTATGCTGAGTTTATGACTATTAAATGAAGCAAATGAAGCCAAACTCCCATGTTCCTGCTCATTCTTATTGACCACTATAAATAATGCCAGAGTAGGGCTCGGGAGCAGCTAGCTCAGTGGAAACAGTGCTTGCCTGGCAAGTGCAAGGTCTTGAGTTTGATCCCTAGTACCACCAAAATAATAATAATAACAATAATAATAATAATAATAAATAATAATAATGATGATGATGGTGGTGATGATGGTGTTGATGACAGAATGTCAGAGTATAGTAGAATAGTGGATCTGGGAAACATTTCGCTATTAACATCAGCACCCAGGAGACCTTCCAGGAAATTCCCATCCTCCTTTACCACATGGGCATAAATCTCAGCTGAGCTCTTCTTGCCCAGAGAAGGCTGGTGACAAGGATTTGGGACACTCAAAGGATCATGCCTGGGGCCAGCTTTGACATGACCCCTGGTACAGGATTTCTCTGAGATGAAATTCCAGGAAGATAAAGCTAAGCCAAATTAGCCATGGCCTGTTCGGAAAATGGTATAATTCGCAGAAGAGAGCATCTGATTGTTTTTCCCAACCCTGAAACAAATATACAAATGAAAAATCTGGTTAACATGGAATACATCTTATAAGTTCATGGATGAAATGAATGATAGACTGGTCACGCCTAGATTCTTGTGCAACTTTAAAAACTGTATGGCCGAGGACCTCGTGGTGTTCATCTTAGATTGGATTCTAAAAAGTTGTGTGCCTCTGACCAATTTATTAATTTCTCAGTACATTGATAATATTTCTATAAAATAACAATTTAAATAAGTATCATTTATTAGGTCAAAGAGAGAGTTTTTTAAATTATATTTTCCATGGGGTTGGAAGGAAAAAAGAATCACATTTTAAAACGTGAGAAAAAAATTGAACAGGGACAACATCCATTAAAGATGTTAGAGGAAGGGGACTTT
>PVKN010027029.1:0-13645 GCA_004027915.1 Capromys pilorides | reverse complement strand
AGACTGGCCCGTCAGAAAGACCAGTGGCCATATTTCAAGGACTATCTGACATGGATCATTGTGTCAGGACTGGTTTCTGAGCTCTGGAGGAATCCGCACGGCTAAAGTAGTTCTGCCCCTGGCGAGGACTGTGTTTCCTTATGATGATTTGTTATGTGGGGCTCTGTTTTTCCTTGGACCTGGGTGATCATAGGTTTGGGACAATGGCTGAAGATTCTAGGCATGATTCCAAAGGGGTGGGTCAGGAAGTGGATATTGTGAAGTCTGGTAAGCGAACGTTCTCACAGATTCTGAACATTAGTTTAGTTTCTCTTGTCTGGGAATTTTCCACCTTGAAAGAGATAGGCCAGGTAAGCTTGTGGCTAATAAAGTTCATTTTGTTGACTTTTTTTTAAAAAAATGATTCACATACCTACATTCAACATTCTAGGTTAACAGAGGATATATAATGAAAGGTAAGTTTTGTTCTACTTTTACTCATCTATATCTACCACACAATCTGTAGGTCCAAGTAAGAAATCTTGGGCTTTAGCAAAATCCATTTCTAAGTCTTGGATTGCTTCAAAAGAAAACAGGGCATATTTTTCATGAATAACAGACTAAAGGCCAGGGTTTGTCCTTTGTCCCTATGGTGGTCTGTGTCTGTCTCACAAAGGTAACAAACCAATATCCAACACACTGTTTCCTAAGGCAGTGACAATATAGGTCATCATTTTTAATGTGGACAGGTTACAGAATCATAAGTAAAGGAGAATAACGTACATGCTGGAGAAAGAACAAAATAGGAAAGAGAACCTAGGGACTCAGTCTCCATTTCCAAAAGTAAAAGACAACCTTTCAACAGACTGTATTTTGTGGAGCAACTGCTCTGAGAACAAATACGCAAAAAGCACCACAGATCTGCATGTGAAACAGAAGACACTTCAAGGCATGAACAATGAACTTTAAACTCCAAGAAAGCAGTGAGATATCATAATTTTCCAGCACAATGCACAGTGCCTGAAAAACAAACTAACATATTTGTTGAAAAGAAGTATAGAAGGAAAATGCTAGGAAAAGGAAAACAGAACATTTTTCGAATAAACTTTAGATATTCTGAAGAAAGAGGTAGCTTTTTTTTTTTTTTTTAGTTTTTAAAAGATGGAATATAAAATTCATATCAGTTGCTAAGTGGTACTCAATAAATCAGAAACAACTAAATATACATTCTTTTGAAGTTATGGATCCAAAAATTTTGAAGATCCAACTCCATTCTAAATTCTGTTCATCAAAATTTGACAATGCATGTCACCATTTCACTGAGCAGCTTTGAAATTGTTGTAGACTAAATCTCTGCAACGGTAAGAGCCAGCTGGTGCCTACAAATGAAGACGGAACTATATAATATTAATGAGGTTATATACATTTAGCACTCTTTAGGAACAATTCTCCTTGGTTGCCTTAGGTTTGAGAGACACCTTTTGTTTTCTGCTATGAAGAAACACTGCTATGAAACTCCCAGGGAAGGTTTTACTTGAGGAATGTTTTCAATAGGACAAAAGAAAAACATCACAGATTTATTTAGTTAGCAAGAAATTTTCCCAGCAGTCACCGCGAGGAATGGTGACCTGCTGTCTACACTTCATAGGTAAGGAAACACGTCTTGTAGTCACTACAAGCCCGCGTGTCACAGTTATTGATCAAAGGAAGTGAGCTACACAAAGAATTCAGGAACCGACACTAGCCAACGAGCCGGTAATAGTAACTGGTCATTCACGTATAGTGTAGTGCCAAACACGCGTGCTTGCTAAAACCCCTTCTCATGGATTCTTCCTTGCAAGTTGTACTGAATCTTATTGTCCTTCTTGTGTTTTAGGACCGCAGTACTGAAGTCAAGGGACTTAGAAATTCTGTCAGAAACCAGCACCCCCCTGTCTTCTCAATGTAGTGCTAATCCCCACTGGGACAGCAAACACAGGCAGGCAGCAATTCCCCAGGGGCTGGAGACAGGCAGAGCCCTCTATGCTGGTGGCCTGAGCAGGCTTCTGGCAGAAGTTTTGGGCCTCATATGTTGAAGGGAAGAAGAGGGCGGGAGTTGCTCAGAATTCAGAGTGCTGCGCAGCCAACTGGCCCCAAGTGAGAAGCAGCACTCCAGGGAAAATGTCACAAGGATCAAATGTAATAATGTAGATTAATGTCCTTCCTAAACAACAGAGCCACAGACATCCTTGAAGATCTCAGAACTTTTGTGATTTTACAGTTTTCTTTTTCCGTGTCCTT
Source organism: Capromys pilorides (assembly GCA_004027915.1). NCBI lineage: Eukaryota > Metazoa > Chordata > Mammalia > Rodentia > Capromyidae > Capromys > Capromys pilorides. Next base: position 11,386 of record PVKN010027029.1, on the reverse strand, counting down.
TGAGGTCCCTCTCAAAGCACAGGAACAGTCAAGCTTTCACCCGGTGGCCTACTCTGTGCCAGTGTCATTTTTATTTTTCCTAAATGTACCTAATTACAACACTCTGTGAAGGTTTTGCTTTATTTTTCAGTGTGAGGATGCCCCGTCCCTCCCTTCCCAGGGCTGCTCCAGCAGATTAACACGATTAAAATTTCCCACCACTGAAGTTAACTGAGGCAGAAACACCACAGAAATGAAGTCTCCAGGAAGACAGACTCTGGGGCTGCCAGGACCCTGGATTCGCAGTTGAGGTGCAGGACGTGGACGGATGGCACATGGCGCCTTACGTAACTGTCCCTATCAAATGGGAGCTCAGCCTGACATCTGACAGAGGACTTGCTCCTAAAAGAGTTCGCTTAAATTTTTCATCAGACTGCCTTCATAAAAAATTGAAACAGAATATTCTCCAAATGGGGAACCGGTTTGCTGAAAAAGTGGAGAATTTACAATTACTTTTAAAACCATCTTCTCCGGACAGTGTGCTTTCTATGCTCCAAATGCCAAGCAAGCGTTTGCCTTCAAAATTAGGGAGAAAGGATGAATTCTTCGTTCAGTGTACGAAGGAGGCTTTGACATTTACACTCCTTAGACAGCAATTTCTCAGTATTAAAAGGTTTGTCCTTCAGGCAACAGAGCAAAGGCACGTGGACTAAAATGACAGCAGGGGCCTGGCTTTGGAGTGACCGTTATTTGCACACATACAAAAATGCCTTTTGCTTTCCTTCCCAAGGTGAGAGGCCGCCAGGGAGGTGTGGCGGACGGCCCGGTCACCAGGCTGGGCGGCCCCAGGAGCCCTGCTGCAGTGCAGTTCTTTCTGACCCAGCTCCACGCCCGTGTCCTCCCTGACATTTAAGCCAAGATCGTGAGCTCTGCCTTTAACACTGGTGCAGCAACCCAAGGAAGAGGTGGGCATATCCGTCGTGCTCCCAGGTTAAGCATTACAGTTCTGTTGATTCCCCATATTAGAACGTTTCAGCCTTTGGTGTTTTCAGAAAAGGGGAAGAGGAAATCTGTATTTCAGTGGGTGGGAGCCTGCTGTGAATGCAGGTGGCATTCCATGGCTTGACTAACGCGTGTCTATTTCAATAAAGAGAATAAATAATTACAGCTGTGTAATTTCTTTCTCTGCTCCATGGGCAGTGACAGCAAAGAAAAGCAGCCACCTTCTCCTGGAATCTCACCTCTCTACATCATTCAGTTTATTTCAATCCTAAAATTTATCAAAAACAGCACAGTGGCTAAAAGAAAGAGAAGAAAAACATCTCTGGAGATGACAGAGAATCGAGCTGATCTCGACCCCTGCCCCTCCAGAGCGAGAACAGAAGCGTGCTTTGTGTGGTTACCTTGAGAGCCCAGGGACAGCGCAGCAGCCTCCTACCACGGGGCGCAGCTCAGGGTCAGGAGTGGGTGGGGGCTGGGGGGTGCTTGCCTCTGCCAAGTCTAAGGAGGGGCTGGTCTGCTAGCGGGCTTCCACCCTGACCTTTAGGGGTCATTCTGACTAGTTTACCTGTACTGCTCCTTGATCCTCCCTACACAGAAGGTGTATGTACCAGGCAGAGTTAAGGTACAATTGCAAAGGATTGCCTCGGTTTTTGCCAGAAGCAGAAAGAGAAAAACAGCCCAGTTGAAATATAGCAAGAAAGTAAGTCATGTGAGATCTTGCTCACTGGCTGGAGAGTGACTCGTTCTTCCTTCAGTAACCATTAGAAATTGCGGCTCTCTCCTGGACTTGAGGGCAACACGCCAAGTCCTGCGTGGTCCAATTTCCAGCCCCCTTTCTTGTCTACACATGGGCGCTGAGGGATTCCCTAGGGAGGGGAAACCCACCTTCTCAAGGGAGGACAGTTTGCAAACCCCTTCTCCGCCCGTCACTTGGACCTGTTACTGCTAAGAGTCAACGCTAAGATGTGACAGTGGTGTTGGCAAGCTTTACCCTGGTGCTCCCAGGGGAGGAGGGACCCTGAGCACTGGACAACGATGGACTTCACGGGGTGGGACAGTTGTGTGTTGGGTGAAAGGGGGAGGTTCTGTGACTGGATTTGTCAAAATTGCTGAGCTACGCACATAGGACCGGTGCATTTGAGCACAAGTAAGTTATACCGTAGTTGAAAAGAAAATCTTTCCATTAATAACTCAAAAAATAGTACAATTGTAATCACAGGGGACATTTCAGAATTTTCTGGACATATAATTAAAGGAAAATAAGCAAATAAAAGGGATGCCATTGGCTGAATATTTCTATGACCGCTGAGATTCCTGGTGCTATATCTTTCTAAGACATTACTGTGAACACATAATTGTTATGAGAACAAAGTGAACACTGCTGAGGATGCGATCAAATGCTCTGTGTTCACCTGCAATTTCATACAAAAAAATTCGGGACTGGGCATTCCTGCCTCATCTGTGTTGCTGACCTAGGGATCTTGGGACTTCCCTCCTGGCTAGAGTATGTGTCCCAGCTGTGGCATCATGGGGGAAGACTGAACCTGGAAAGGTCACCTCACATGGATGTCTCTTTTAGGGACCATGGACCACCAGGTCTCAAACACAGAGGGGTCAAGGCGCAGTTCTCATGATTAACAATGGTGGCTTTCCATTGCTAAGTGCTGTTGTGCAGTTCGCAACTGTTCTATCCTGGAACTTCTGTCAATATGACTAAACTTGTTTTAGTCAGTTTCGATATTTGCTTATCTATTCCGGCGAGAACTAATAACTGAAAATACTGACATAGAACTTTCAGGTTAATTAAATCTAAATTATAGGCAAACATACATGAATGTAAAGTGTCAGAAGAATTAGAAGATGAATGAATGTCATAAATTTTAGGGAATAGCATTCCTTGTGGATAATTAAGCCTTTAATATTAAGGTGACATTTTTTGTCAAAACTTTATGCATCCTTCTCCATAGGTGTTTTATGAAAATGTCAAGTGAGTGTGTTTAATAATTTTTGCTGGATTCTTTAAAATGCAGCTTGAAACAGGAAACAGTTTTTCAACAAAAGTAACACATTTCAGAAAAACACAGTGTGTGTGGTTTACCTTGGCAAATTTTCAGAGCATTCCTACATCTCATGTGTATTCATGCCCAGTGTTTTTAACAGATTTGTAAGAGAAATCTATCCTCCCATTACATTGTTTGGCAAGACATTTCCTTTCTAATTTCTCAAAACTTCTGTTTAGTAAACTTATAGCACCATTAAAGCAAACAGAAACGGATTGCATTAAACTGATCGGGTGGGGTCTGCAGGAGATCAAGTTTTTCTATTTCTCTGTTCTTTAAAAATCACTGTGAACACACAGCTCTCCAAATGGAGGAGCTCATAAAACACAACACTTGTCTTAGTTACTCTTCTCTCATTGCTGAAACAAATACCCAACACCCAAAATGAAGGAAGGGAAGGTTTATTTAGCTCACAGTTGCTGGAGGTTTCAGTCCATATTTGGCTGGCTCCAAGGCAGACTGGCACATCACAGAGGCCAGCAGTTCATGGTGGTGGAACATCAATAAATTGGTGACAGAGGCAACTGACCAACCAGGGCAACAGAGAACAACAGAGTGAGTCTGTCTCTCTGTCTCTCTTATGTTACATTCTGAATCTCTGCTATCCACCTCAGGCCATACCCCTAATCCCAGCAGTACTCAGACCCATAATCCCATCAGTACTAAAATGCATAATCCCAGTGGATCATGAGTCAGTCTCAAATTCTAGAAGCCCTTGCCCCATGATTACACAAGGCTTTGGGGGAATAACTAGATACAAACCATAACATTCCACCCCTGGGCCCCCAAAGTCTCATGCACATCCCTTTGTGCAAAAGACATTTTAGTTCATCTTGAGGAGTTGCCAAAGTCCCAACAGTTTCAGCAATGCTGAAAAGGCCAAGTCCCAAGTCTCCTCCAAGATCCAAGGCAAACTCTTAACTGTGAGCCCCTATACAAAAGAAAAGTTAAACAGATCCAACATTCAAAGGCCTAAGATAAACATTACCATTCTAAAAGTTACAAACAAAACACTGGGACCAACACAAGTCCAAAATCCATCATGGCAAACAGTAAATCCTACATTTCCAACTGGAACATCCAAAACAATTTGCATTGAGTTGTGAGCTCCAAAGGCCTTACACAGCTCTGTTCCTACGGCACTCTTGGTGGTAGATCCCATGGCTTTTCTCTTAGGCTGACTTTGATCCCTCTTTGCAGTTCCCCATAGATGATCCATGTTTCTGGCTTTTCCAAACTTCTGGAGTTTCCACTGAATTGGCTTCTTACTCTCTGTTTCACACACTGCCTTCCCAGGGGCACACTGCCTGGCTTCCCAAATCGAAGTGGAAGCCTTCTTAACCTCACAACTTCCGAGTTCTGAGTGTGCCTAAAACCTACACCATGTGGATGATGCCAAGGTCTGCTGCCAGCTGGAGCAGTAGCCAGGCTTCCTTCTCTCTTGGTTGTAGAGACTGAGTGCCTGGATTGACGAACACTCTGACCCTGAGTCCAAAGAACAAAATATCCATGCCGGCACCATTTTGGAACCTGGTGTGGCCGCTGCTGCCACTCTGGAACTTGGGTCTCTGCAACTTTCTTCCCAAGGTAAAGTCTCTCTCCCTTGAAATTCTGAGACTGCAAAGGTTTGAGAGCTGTTGCCTGTGATGCCCTCAGGCCATCTTTTCAATTCTCTGGTTTCTTCCCAACAATGGAGATCCTTTTAGCTTGATCTTTGCAGTCCACAGCTCTCCTGGTGCTTCCTTCCTGGCCAAACTCACAGCAATTTAAATCATCCTTCTTGGTTCTTTGCTCTCAATTTTCAATGTAAATCTGGCTAAAAGCCTGCAATAAAAACCATGCCACCACCCCAATAGTTTGCTGCTTTGAAATATCTTTTGAAAGATTAATCAGTTCACCATACTTAAGCTCAGTCTTAGGCAAAGTCTCTGGGCATGGAGCAGAATTCCAACAGACTTTCAGCCAAGCCATAGCACTGATCATCTGGAGTCCAACAACCAATGCAGTCCTTCTCCCCAGCAGAAACCTCTCCAACCTGGACTTTATAGGCAGGCCTTCTGTCAGTCTTCTGGTCTGTGCTCTAACCAGAATCTCCCCTACAGAACAGCTGAAGCTTTTCCAGCTCTTGGCAAGTAGACAACCTCTCCAAAGAGATAGTCTCTTTCCATAAGCCATTCCCCAAAACTTGTAATCCACATGGTCAGGTTAGTCACAGCAGCAACCCCACTCCTGTGGTACCAAATTCTGTCTTAGCTACTCTTCTCTCATTGCTGGGACAAATACCCAACACCCAAAATGAAGGAAGGAAAGATATACTTAGCTCACAGTTACTGGAGATTTCAGTCCATACTTGGCTGGCTCCAAGGCAGAGTGGCACATGGCAGAGGTCAGCAGTTCATGGTGGCAGAATGGCAACAAAGGGGTACATGGGAGAGGCAACTGACTGACCAGGGCAACAGAAAACAACAGAGCGAGTCTGTCACTCTTATGTTACAGACTCTGTCTCAGGCTATCCACCTCAGGCCACACCCATAATCCCAGCAGTACTCAGACCCATAATCCCATCAGTACTAAAATACATAATCCTAGTGAATCATGAGTCTGTCTCAAACTCTAGAAGTCCCTGCCCCATGATTACATGAGCTTTTTGAGGGGACAGCTAGACACAAGCCATAACAACACTGCTTTGAAGAACTTGGGAAAATACAACTAATACCTGTAGAGTGCAGGGACACCTACTATGGCAGCATGGCTCTGGTCTTCAAGGCTGTGATAACCTGAACTAGAGAAGCCTTTGAACAGGCATGCCCAGCAAATGATAACATAGGCCCAAAATCAACCACCTTCATGAGTCTTAGAATAAATCAGTAATTACTCTCCAAGCATCTCATTTCCCAGCTCAGGGGATTTTTATTTTCTTGGATTTTCTACTTCAAGAATACGGGCACATGAAAACTAGTACCTATAACACACATTAAATGCTCAACACAAGATAATGTGTGTTGTGCCGGCCACTGAAACTGGGTGTGGTGGCACATACCTTAGTCCTGCACTGGGGCATCTGCGATGGGAGGATCATTAGAGTCTAAGCTGTGCAGTGAGACCCTGTACCAAGTCAATCAATTAATCAATTAATCAATCAACCAATCAATGCAAGGAAGCTTAAAATTTTTTTGTTGAAAGGGCAATGCTTTTTACTTTGCAAACATAGTGGGAATAGTGGACTGGACCAGGCGAAAACAAAAGACAGAATGAGCCAAGCCCTCTGCACTTTCGCCAACACAGGGTGTCCACCCTGAGATGCTCACCCCTGTGTGTGGCACCTAGGTGCTTACCTTCTCTTCCACCCCACATCCATGAGCTGGCAGGCTAATCTACAACTTTTGATGCTTTTCCAGTGTTCTCTATGATGTCTGTCCAAGCTTCTGGGTCATCAGGACCGGCTCCAATCTCCACAGGGCTCGGCCTCATCTGTCCGTGTGAGCACATCCCTTCAGAAGTCCTTCACTGTTGTTCTCGCATTTCCTGAATCAACTATGAACTATTTCACTTCTTTAAACTTACGCATCTCCCGGGTGTGGTGGCTCAAACCTGTAAGCCCAGCACTTGGGAGGCTGAGGCAAGAGGATCAGTGCATGTTCGAGACCAGCCTGGGCTACAAAAGTTAGCTCAAGGCCAGCCTGAACTGCATAGCGAGACCCTGTCTCAAAAAGACAACAAACAAACAAACAAACAAACAAACTTATGCATCTCCTCTACTAAGCCATCAATTCCCAAAGGACTGGAAGCATTGTATTTCTTTGATTTCCCAGGGCATGGAGATACCCACAGAACTGATATGTTACAGAACCAAAATGACATATATGTTGTATATTCACAAAGGTATAATAAGTGTTTCCTTTTTTTAAGGTCATCGTTGGCTAATTGTCTGTCAAAATAATGTCACATACTCGCTAGTTTCTAAGGATTCAGTCCATAAAAGTTAGTTCCTAAGAAGCCAACCATGCGCTTATTAATTTGTTAGCTTAACATACATGAAAATAAACTTTTCATACATTTTAACCTGACATACTTTGTTCCACCCTGGCATAACTATCCAACTGATACAGAAATTCATCCATCTGTTCTAGTAAACTCTAGTGAATACTTTATGATAATGAAGGTAAAGGGAAAAAAAGCACAAAGAATTGAAAGGCAAAAGCCAAGTAGTAAAAGAAAAAAACAGACAGAAGAAAGAAGGATGTATTCTTGGGCCTTAACAGTTACTTGGAAAATAACTTCTGAGTCCAACAAATAAATAATAGGTGATACTACAATGAAGAACACAAGTAGAAGGCACATGAGATAACGTACTAAAGAGAACAAGGCTTTCACATCCTGAGAGATTTGGGCTTAGCTGCTGTTTATAAATGTTTCAGTGTGACACAGAGTAGCCCAACACACACAACATTCTAAAAGTTAAGTTTACACACAAAACAAAGTTTGCATGGAAACTGACCAAGCTGGCTGTCAAGTTCCTTCTTCCCTAAGCAGTGGAAGCTTGGCCTCTTTTGCCACCAGCTCGGGATGCACTGGGGGGAGCTGCCCTACCCACCCATGAAGCAGTCCCTTGGGTTCTGTTATCTCATGGTTAGGAGGGATTGAAGCCACCTCCTGACTATCAAGTCTGGCTGAGGAAAGGGAGCATGAAGCCTGGATACCTATCTGTCCCTGTGTCTTCAACTATAGGCAACAGTGGCATGTGGCTGGGCACATCGGGCACTAGTTTTAGTCTTAGAATAGGACAGCGTGTTCTACCAATGGGAACCATTGAGCGATGGGGACCATGCTCAGAGGTAGGGCATTAGAACTCACAGGCAACTCAGAGGCAGTGGGCAGGCACTTCACAGCGCTGCTGTCAAGGACAGAAAGCTCTCCACCAAGCTGCCTGGCTCAGTGACCTTGAAGTTCCTTCCTCCTCTCAGATTCCTTGATTCCCGAGAATGAAGATGGAATTTTCCATGCAACCCTGTCCTTCAAAACAGATGCATCTGTCCTTCACATAAACCCTGTAGGTTCAAACTCTGATTTTTAAGTAGGCTCTTCTCTTAAAAGAAATGAAATCATTCATTTACTCATTAGAATGAAGTGATTGAACCATATATTTTAATTTGTAGTCCAGGAAAGTCATTACTAATATATTAAATGAGTTGAGTGATTGGTATAAAAGTAGACACATGATATATAGCTTTTGAAAAACTTAGTATTAGCACGGTGTGGGGGCATATGCCTGCAATCCTAGTACTCAGGAGGTTGAGGCGGGAGGACTGTCACAATTTGGAGGCCAGCCTGGTCTACATAATGAGTTCAAGCACAGCCTACAGTACAAAGCAAGACCTTGTCTCCAAAAAGCATCCCAAAATGAAAGGAAAAACCCCTAGTATTTATTGCAAAATAATACAAAATGCTTATTATCTCAGTCACATAAAAGTGAGTAAAATGTGATTCTCTAGAACATGTAATATTTAAATTATATGATGTAGTAGCGATCCCTATCAAGACACTCCTAATAATCAGTCAGCGGTGGGGTTCCTCTAGTGAGAGTATGAGAAATAAAAATTAGAATTAAGTTGGAAAGTGCTGTAGCAGCCAAGCTTGGGCCTCTGAGGACATGAAATAGAAGATTCTAGGGTCCTTGTCCTTGTCTGCTATGGGGTGGGCAGTGAGAGGAGACAGCGGTGAAAAGTTAATGTTGGAAATAATCAAAATCAGAAGGCAGGTAAGACAAGACCAAGGCAAGTGAGGAGTCCAGTATGCAAAAGGAAAGCCAAAAAATGGGGTCCCAGACAGTGACAACAGGAATCGCCGCCCATGGCAAATTCCTATACTAGCTATGCGGAAGGGTTCACTGTACCTAATAAAACGAAAGATGGTAGAAATTTAGTAAGAAATAAGCCGGTGCTGGAAATTTCCAAATTGGCAAATAAACTCCTAGAAGGAAAGAACTGATATCATGCTTATGTATGGAAGGAAAAATCCGGACAGGAAGTGGGACTGAAAGGGAGAGAGCAGTGGGTAGGCACGGCTGCGCATGCGCTGTAGTCTCTCCCTCACCGCCACCATTTCTAGTGTCTAGTGTAGCCGTCCCTCCTTGTTTATGCCTTTATTCATCATGGTTCCAAGTGCCCACTGTTCATGAGGGCCCAAAAAATTAAATGGAAAATTCCACAAGTCAACAACTCCTATGCGAAGGAATACACTGTGTTGAGTGGTCTGGTGAGACCTTGCACCACCCTGCACTGCCCCACTCGAGATGTGAATCATCTCTTTGCCCAGCATAGGTGCACTCTGTGTACCACCTTCCTGGTTGCCATGGTAGCTATCTGGTTATTAGATTTACTGTTGTGTTTATCAGACCAACTTACATCAAGTGTTCGTGCGTAAGTACCCTTATTTTACTTCATGATAGCCCCAGAATGCAAAAGAATGGCGCTGGCAAATCTAAGTTATCATCATTGTATTTTATTACTGGTAGTTGTTGCTAATCTCTTACTTGACTAATTTATAAATTCAACCTTACCAGAAGTATGCACCCTATCTAGGCACAGAGCAGCGTGTGTGCTTTCAGACTTCCACTGGGGTTTTGAAACACTTGCTCATGGGTAAGACTGGGGCTGCTTATGTCTTGGGAAAGGGCATGGCTGTCCCAGGTTTGTCATGAAATTTCTGGCCACAGGAAACATCTGCCTTGGAGAAACCAGGCAGGAGATGTGATGCCTCTTCCTCAGCAGCTGAGAGGCACTGGCCTGGAAGAATCTCAGGTAAGCTAAAGAAGGCCAAAGGAAGAGCTCAGGGTTTTGGGCAGAGAGATTCAAACCTTTGGTCATTTGTTCAAACGAGATGGCCAGGTGGCTGAGGGGAGGGCCCACTAGAACCACGGTGTCCTGCACGAGGCATGTGTGCTACAGCAGGCACATGAGAGACGTGTGTTTTTCATCAAAACATCTAGAAAGAACACTGTAATGCCATATAAATATGAGCTTCCCAAGAATGCACACAGTTACCAAATAATGGTTACGATGAAAGAAATTCCTACTGTGTGGGAAACTCAGTGCTTTATGGAGGTGGGCTGGAGGTGAGTGCTCACGGTTGGAAGGATGTGGATCCAGAGATGGGAGAAAGAGGCCTGCCAGCAGAACACCAGCACCAGGGGCGGGGCCCCTGTGCCTGGAGTGGGGATCTCAGAGCCAGCTAGGGCAGCAGCAAGGCCAGCGTGTGCATTAGAGGAGGAGGCTGTGCCCAGCAGCTCTTGCTTGAGAAAAGCAGGCTTGGAGCATCATGCTGAAAAGTCACCTGAAAATCAGGGAGACCGAAAATGAGAATGCCCTGGTTTGGGAAAAACAGGATGACACGGCATTGTCCTTTGCAGTCTTCCTTTTTTACATAACAGCAAAGATTATAATCAAATAAAAATAGGAAAATATATTAACTGAACAAACTTTGGTATATGTTCATGAAGAGAAATGCTACAGAACCGGTAAAGCAGATAGAAATATATTTATTGAAATAGGTGTATGTGTACAGGTTAATTTTTTTCATTCATATTTTTGTGAGGAAAATGAGATGGATTCTGTGGCACCACCACTGTCTCGTCCTCATTCATTTTGATGAGGGAAATAGGAAAGAAGAAAGAGGAAGGAAGAAAAGAAGAAAGGAAGCAGGGAAAGAAGAAAGGAAGAAAAATGCTAAGTCCATGTACTAAAAAACATTGCAAAGACATTTTGAGCAATAACATGTTTGTGTGGGCCTTTCGCCTCACTATCCTTAACATTATTTCTACTGTGGACATCTGCCACGTACCAGGTGAGAATAAAGAAGTTCGAGGTATTCAAAGAATGTTCTAGCAAGCTACAAGTAGTCAAGTAGGGAATAAAAGTGACACACCAGGCATCAACTTGTGACAACGAGTTCTCAAAGAAGTCTTCTTCAATTCGACAGCTAATAGTTAGCAAGAAGCCCCAGGTGTCTGTGGCTTGCCCGGGCCTATTTATCCCTGAGAAGCTCCCTGTCTGGGATGGGCTCTTGTGCGCTCTTTTGAGAGTCACTAGAACTCAATTTTTGCTTACACGTATTTTTTGCTCTACCAGAAGACTTTCAGGAAAAAGCCAAACCTGAGTCCAGGAAGACAGGCCTGGGGAAAAAGGCCTGGCTTATCCCTTGTTTCAGAAAATCCACCAAACGCACTATGAAGAGCCATCCTGTGGAGACAGAGCAGCTCTCAGCGACCTGAGCCGGTGTCCCCATGCACCATGTTCCTCCCCACAGAGCTCGGACTTTAACTGCTCTTTTTGGCATACTGGGTACAA
>PVKN010027028.1:0-13438 GCA_004027915.1 Capromys pilorides | reverse complement strand
AAAAAAAAAAAAAAAAAAAAAATTCACTCTCTTGGAAATTTGATGTCTTCCATAAATGGGAATCCTGAGATTTAGACCTGGAGAGACAGTCATGCCCTATTTTAACGATCTAAAGGGCAAAATATATGTTCAGATACATTTTCCTTCGTGATATGTATCTTATACATGCATGTACTACTCTATGTGTCTTTTTTTTTTTTTGTATTTTAGGGAACGGTCTACAGGGTATTCAGGGTCTCACTACTAGATTGAACTCTAGTCACCCCCTGTTTACAGCCTCCCAAGAGCTGGGATTACAGGCGCACACCACTGCACCCATTCTTGGTTGCCCTTTCAGCACGCCCCGGGGACGGGGCTGGCACAGCAGGCCCAGGGATTGAACCCCCGGCTCCTGCACCTGCTTGCAGGTGCTTTAATCCACTAAGCTAGTTGGCTGGCCCTTCTACATGTCTTTATACTCTTCGTTTTGTATTTCAACCTACAGTTTTAGGGAACACAGCTTGACCAAGTCCTCCCTAACTGTTCTCTCTACTGCCCGGGGTGGGTGGCTAACAGGCTTTTGACTCATCTGGGGAATAAACTTCCAGCATCTTTTCTATAAGCTGTGTCTGTAGCTGGAGGTTAGGGATGGACGGGCCGAGGTGAGAGAGACAAGCTTTGTTGTTCTGACCTAACATGGAAAGGAGTCACCGTCTGCATGGCTAGGCTGTTAGCTCATCTGTCTGTTAAGTTTACATCAGAGGGGCAATCAGGCGAGTCAGCAGAGCAGGGCTGCAGTCCATGAGCAATGCAGGGAGGCTCTGGAAGGCATCCAGGTGGGGGGAGGCCGCCTTGGCCCAAAGCCTTTGGCAGCGAGTCTCGGGGCAGGAGCGCAGGGTGGGGGAGAAGAGGCTGCAGCCAAGAGCCAAAACCCCTGGGGAAATCTCCCACCTCTAAAACCACTTTAAAAGAAACTGGCGAAAGATGGTCAAACCCAGCTCCAGGCAGAGAAGCGTGCCATAAACCCAACCTTTGATGAGATTTGCAGCCCACGCATGAGCAGGTTCACAGGCCAAGCAGCCCACACCGCAGGGCTCTATCATCTTGATGAGCTGAGGGTAGGAGATAGAGAAGCGAGAGAAGATAATAGCATAGTTAGAAAAACAGGTGTGGGGCCAGGCAGGGTGGCTCGGGCCGGGGACCTCAGCAAGCAGGAGGCTGAGGCAGGATTACCGCAGGCATTCAAGGAAAGCCTGGGCTGCTTACACAGTGAGATCAAGGGCAGCCTGAGCTGCATAAGACTCTGTTTAAAAAAAAAAAAAAAGAAAAGTTTTGGATTAATCTTATTCTTAGATCTCACTTAAAAAAAAAAAAAAAAACAAAACACCCCTCATCTGCATTTTCTGCCCGGACTTGAAAGTAGTCTTTTTGTTTTGGCTGTGCCCTATCCATGTCTAGACTTTTCCTGCCCCAAACCTTAGGCCTGAGGCTGGAGAATGCCACAGGCCTTTTAAGGACAGCCGCTCTGATGGTGTTCCCGCTTGAGAGTCTGGGCTCAGCCCACCGTGCCCAGCAGGTCCCGAGCATTTTCCGGCTGCTCCGAGGACGGTATGGAGTAGCGGCCTGGTCAGAGGACCTATAGCTGTGGAGAGAGTCTTTCTTTTCTGGCCCAAGTCAGAATTTCCACAGGATAAATTGTTTGAAGAAACACACCCAAAACCACGTCATCCTAAGATTGATGTATATTTTCCATCAATTCCTCTAATGCTTGTTTTTTAGAAGTGCAAGTGGGGAGGATTAGGATTGGAAATAAATGTCTCCATTTTTTTCAGTTTTGCTGAATGAGCTCCCGAGTTATAAAGGCTGGGCACTTCTCCAGGATTTGACATCAGCCTGGGTTGGGAATCACAGGGTAGCCAGGAGGGTAGGAGAGTGGAAATTGGTCATTGGGAGCGAACAGCTAGGGTTTTGGGGGTCTTCTTGGGGGCTGTGAAACACCCTGGGATGTTAAGGTCCTCGCTTTGGAAGCTGGAAGCAGCCAAAAAAGGGACACTAGGGGGACCGGGCCAGGAGCTGAAGGAGGGAAAGGCCGGCGTAAAGGGCGCAGAGCCGGGGCAGGGTGTCTGGGTCCCAAGTGTACTGGGGGCCACTCCTCTGCACCTCCAGGCCGCTGAGCCCCACGAGGGCTTCCGTGAAGGTCAGTTCTTCTTCCCCAAGGGAGGAGAGCAGCTCGGGGCTCAGGGGGAAAACACCCTCTTTGTCTTGCAGGAAATTCTGCTCCAGCGTGCTTTCCACCTGTGAGGAACCGAGGCAGTGTGAAGAGGAGGAACCCGAAGGCCCCCTTCTTTTCTGCCTGATAGGGGTCACAAAGTCATGGAGACCCCTTACTGATGCATCAGCTTTATCTGGGTCTTTCAGCAGCACTACAGAGTGAGCTGTTAAGCATCTATCTATCTATCTATCTATCTATCTATCTATCTATCTATCTATCTATCTATCTATCTATCATCTCGCTACACAGGCCAGGCTGGGCTGGAGTTCACTATGTAGCCTGTTATGCTCCGTATCTAGTTGTCCCCCCAAAGCCTCACGCAGTCATGGGGTGGCTTCTAGAGTTTGTGATTAATTCATGATCCAACACTGGCATTATCAGTGTGGATGACAGTGCTACCCGCCCTGTGGCTGACAGTCTGAACTCCGTGTGGGGAGGGAGGAGGGGCTTGCTAGCAGCCGGAGCGGCCGCTCTGCCCTTTGTTCTTTGCTGTTTTCTGTGGCCAGAAGAGGCTGCCCGCTGCCTTGGAGCCAGCTGCAAGGGCTGCAACCTTTACTAACCATGTGCTAAATAACCCTTTCCTTCCTCATTCTGGGTGGTGGGTATTTTGTCCCAGAAAGAGAGAAAAATATGTGAGGCCCGGCCTACCAAGCTGGTCTTTTTTTTGGTATTGGAGATTGAACTCAGGACCCTGTGCTTATGTCGCTGAACTATCTCCCTGGCCCCCAAGCTGGCCTTAAACTTGCAGTGGTCCTCCTGCCTCGGCCTCCTGAGTGCTGGGATGACAGGTGAGTACATTTACTTCTAACACAGGTGAATCAATTGAGGCATGCTCAGAGACATCAGGGATTATCATAGCCAGAGCTCTGCGTCTTGTCTTCCAAAAGTGAGGTAATGAGCCCAGATAATGGCCAGAAATCCACCCTTCTGCCCCCTCCAGAAGACATATGGACAGAAAAGAGTGGAGACGTGAGCTCCAGGATGGGGCAGAGGCCCTGGGGACAGCGGCCACCAGGCCGCACAGGCACCTCCCCAGGCCCTTGCTGCTCCTCCCCAGCTCTTCCTGGCGTCTGTTTTTCTCACCAGCTTCAGCTGCACCGGGAGGATCTTTTTCTCCATGGATTTTACCAAAAGCTTCTGTTGGGCTTCGCTTAGCACTGGAGATAAAAAGAAGAGAAAGACATTGGTGTCGCTAGTGCAGAGGGGACTCCTGACTCCAGGCGGTACGCTTCCAGAATTCCAGCATGCTCTGCCGGATCATTCATTCATTCATTCATTCATTCATTCATTCATTCATTCACTCATTCATGCATTCATCTGATCATTCATTCCCGAATTGCAGTCTTAGGAAGAAGAGAAGGTGGGGTGGAGTCACAGCCTGGGACGTGAAGCCAGCTGAAGCTGCGGGTGTGCTGGGGTCCTGGCCCTGGGGTGCAGCCTTAGAAGGGGAATCAACGCCTTCGCTTATAGGCAAGGACTGCGGAGTTCTGCCAGTGTAGCATGCTGGACCAGTATTTGAACTCTGGTCCCTGCGCTTGCCAAAGCAGGTGCTTAGTCCACTGAGCTACCTTGCCGGCCCTTCATCAAAGATTCTTTCCCACGCACTTAGCAAGGCTGGTTTCTCAGATCACCCTTTGACTAAGTGGGTGATCTCTTTAGGAGCAGCACCCATTTAATTTTAAACTTTTTGTTTGTTTTGAGACAGTGTCTCACTAGGTAGCCCACGCTGGCTTCAAACTCCCAAGTGCTGCATATGCCAGCACCTCCAGTTTTAATAGAAGCTTCTGCGTTGTTGTAGAATTTATCTGGCATTCGGGGCCAGAGAGATGGCTCAGCAGTCTGATGTGCCTGCTTAGGCAAGCTTAGGCAACCACAGGGACCACGATTTGATCCCTGGCACCACATGCTGTGCCAGCCCCACCCCTAGGGCAGGCTAAGCCGGCCATAATATAAAAGCAAATAAATAAAAAATAAATTTAAAAAATTATCTGGCATTCGCTCGGGAATTCAGTCAAGCAATTCATTCCTATGGCTGGAGAAGCAAGAACCCCATTCCCCACTGACCTGTTAGGGCTCCAAGAAAGTAGAGGATGGCACCCATGGACTCCTTGGACAATAGGACATCCTTCGGAAGGGCCTCCAGAGTCACTTCATGGCCCTTGTCTAGAGCCCCTTCCAGCTGTGGGGAAAGGTGGGTGTTTAAAATGTCATGGCTAGGCTGGGGAGCTAGCTCAGTGGTCTAAGTGCCTGGCTGGCAAGCGCAAGGACCCAGGTTCAATCCTGATACCATATGCCATCCCACCAAAAATGGGGGTGGTGATGCACACCTGTAATCCCAGCACTGGGGAAGCTAAGACAGAAGGATCACTATGAATCCGAGCTGTGTAGTGAGATGCTGTACCAATTAAATAAATCAATAAAAGATTTTTTTTTTTTTTTTTTTTGCTGAACCAGGGATCGAACTCAGGACCTTGCACTTGCCAGGCAGGCTCTTGTGCCCCTGAGCTATCTCCCCAGCCCCAAAAAGATTTTTTAAAAAATTTAAAAAAACTTAAATTTCATGGGTGAAGGGCACCGTGTGCTGATACTTACGAGTTCCTCAACACACGACAACTCTTTCCCATTTTACCCTTTTACATTTATGTGCTTATTTATTTGTACCAGGAATTGAACTCAGGGCCTCATGCGTACTAGACAAGTGTAACACTGGGCATAGAGCTCGGTGTTACATAAAAGTACTGGCCCGCTTTTATTTAGTTCTTAGATGGGGTCTCGCTCTGTAGTTCAAGTTAGCCCTGAACTCCCTTTGTAGCCCAGGTTGACCTCGAACTTGCAGTGATCCTCTTGCCTCAGCCTCCCAGGGCTGGGATTACAGGTGTGCACCCCCATGCCTGGCCTCTTTCTTTTGTAGTGTTAAGTGCTCAGTGTTGGGCTCCTGGGTTCCTTTGCCCCTGGGTTCTGGACTTGGGGAAGGCTCTAGCTCCTCTCCCACAGAGGCCCCTCCTGTGGGCTGCCAACTGTTGCCTGTCAGAGGGAGCAGGTGCCTCGGGGAACCTGGACCGCACGCCAGCTTTGGGGCAGGTGCCCCTGGCCACCAGCTCCCCTCCTCCCCCTCCCCCGCTGCCAGTAGGACCCCGGTGTCCCCTGCCTCCCGCCTCCCGTGGGGACTCACTGTGAGCTCGAGGTCCTGCAGCTCCTTCTTCTTGCCCAGAAGGTTGCTGAGGGAGCTGAGCAGGGAGCCCTGGCCCGCCCGGCTCAGCTTGCCCACCTCCTGGGTCTCCCTCTGGACCTCTTCTTTCAGAGTCTTGAAGTCCCCGTGCACCTCCCCTGTGGGGACCGCAGATGAGGCTGCCAGCCCATCACCCTAGGTCTCCTTAGGTCCTGTGCCCTGCTCAGCTGGAGACCGGCCTTTGCCCTTTGTTCTCTTTCTCCTTTTTCTTCCTCCTCCCCTTCCCCGTCCCCTCCCTCTCTCCCCTTCCTCCTCTTCTTCCTCCTCCTCCTCCTCCTGGTCTTTTTGAGACAGGGTCTCACTGTGCAGCTCAGGCAGGCCTTGAGCTCACTTTGTGGCCCAGGCTGGTTTCCAACTGGCAACAATCCTCCCGCCTCAGCCTCTTGAGCGCTGGGATTACCGGCATACACCACATGCCCAGATATATTCTCTCTCTCTCTCTCTCTCTCTCTCTCTCTCTCTCTCTCTCTCTCTCTTCTAAAGATAGGGCCCTGGTAAGTGGCTTCAAACTCCCTAGGATCCTCCTGCCTTAGCCTTGGAGCCCTAGGATTACGGGCCTGTACCACCCTGTCTGGTTCTGGTGCCCAAGCCTCCAGCTAAAGGCTGAGAGGGAGGAGGATCTCTCTCCCCTCTTCCTGAGCCAGTTGATAAATAAGAATGACTTTAGTGGGGCTGGGGAGATAGTTCCGTGGCACACCCTCTGTGTAGGTGGCACCCTAGGGATATGTCATTCCTGGAGGCTCCCTTGAAGTGCTGCCAACCCCCAGGATCTTTCTGTCCCTTCCTCCCACCCCTCTTCCACCTCCTGTACCTTTGGTGACAAAGACTTACAAAAAACTTAAAAAAGTTCTTACCAACATCAGATGCCTGGATCACTGGGAAAATAAGAAAGAAGAAACCATAAGAACACTGTCTTTCAGGGTGGTGGGGACATGGCAGGTCCCAGCCCCCTCACACCACTTGCTCTGCTTCTGGGAGGCAGGAATAAAGGGACAGAACAGTTAGCTGGACAGGAAAGGAGCACCCAGAATGAGCTGGTGGCTCCAGGACTCCCTGGCTCCCACCCAGTGGCTAGGTGGC
Source organism: Capromys pilorides (assembly GCA_004027915.1). Lineage (NCBI taxonomy): Eukaryota > Metazoa > Chordata > Mammalia > Rodentia > Capromyidae > Capromys > Capromys pilorides. Next base: position 6,878 of record PVKN010027028.1, on the reverse strand, counting down.
AGAATAGCAGACCAGTGTGGCACGGCCCCTGGGGACAAAGATCTGAGGCGTCAGACTGCTTGGGCATCTCGTCTCAATAGCTCCCACTTTGGGGTGACAACTCACTCAGCCCCCCCTTCTGTCCCTATCTTGGACAGAAGCTTTCCCTTAATAAATATGTTCTGCTAACAATAATAATAATAATAATAATAATAATAATAATAATAATAACTCCCACTTCATTGTTTTTTCCTAAGCCATGGAAGTCCTGTCACATGTTGGGGGACAGTTGTCTGCTGAGACCTGCTTTGCCATCTTCCCTGTGTGTCCCACAAAGAAGGGAAGAAGGGGACTGGAGTTTTAAACCACAGGGGAGAAAGTTGTACGGAAGGAGAGAAACACTTACGTGTGATCTTCTCCTCTCCCAGCTTTTCTGAAGACAGAAACAACGCACATCCATCAGCACGGGACCAATTTTTGCTCGTTTTCTTTTCTTTTAGTGTTTTTTGAGACAGGGTCTTACTATGTAGCTCAGGTTGGTCTTGAAATCCCTGCCCTCCTCCTACCTCAGCCTCCTGAGTGCTGAGGACACATGCTCCACCACGCCCGGTTCTTTCTGCCTTTTTGACTGAGGCAGCTTTGCCGGTGACCAATTGTGAAAACACAGGATGCTGCTGTCCAAGCAGCCAGCCCCTCAATGTGGGGACACACAGTGTCTCCCCATTTTCTGCTTCTGGTTGTCCCTTTTTCTTTCTCTGTCTCAGGCAGGGTTTCTACATCTCTATCTTTTCTGAAGTTGAGGACGGATGTTCTTAGGGACTTGGGAAACAAAAATGGGGGGCCTGCTGGCCCTGCAGTAGCAGGCAGGGCTGAGCAGCAGCCTGGCATGGGGTGGTGAGGACGTGTGCTTACCTTCAGCGGGGAAGGTCTGCGTGCCTTCGATGCAGAGGTGCGGGATGTCTGCGAGACAGGGAGACCGGAGCCCGACTTAGCATGGCCCCAGCCTCTTGGGGCCCTGTCTAAGTCCCTGCTCTCCTTGGGGACCCCAGGCCTGGCCACAGCAGCCGTTCCCTCCACTGCTCTGCTCTGCCCCTGGGCCCCTGGGCTCCGCCCCCGCAGGACAGGGATTCCCCATCTGTGCAGCTCCATGACCCACTACGATTGGAGGGTGCCAAGGTGCAGGGGGTGATCACCCTCATATTTGGGGGTCATGGCGGCCTCTCTTACCCCACTCATCTCTGCCATTGATGATCAGCTGCCTCACTCGAAAGGCCAGGACGCAGCCCTTAGGGAGGGTGACCGCCTCTTTGTGGTTGACAGAGCCCTAGGGTGAGACCAGGAAGATCTGTGAGTCTGCAGAGACCCCGTGAGACCTACGGGTGGGGAAGGGCCGGGCCTAGGGCCTGAGGGGAGGTGGAAGTTGGGAGCACTTCGTCATCCTTCTGCCCCACTGGGACTCGCAGGGCTGGGCGCTGGGCCCTGCCACCCTTCTCCAGTGGCGTCCTCTGAGGAACTAGGTCTTCCTCCTTCAGCTGTGTGGAGGGAACAGGGTGGACCTGCTCCTCGCCTGCCTGTGTGCCACCGTGCCCCGCCCCCGGGCTCCTGTGCAAGCCCTTGCTCCTTCTTCCTCTTTGCCTCTGTCCAGGTTCACCTCCTTCAGAAAACCCACCATGACTAAAACCTCCCCAGGCAGAGAGGTATGCAACCCTTACAGGGCAGTTTCCAAGCCCGGGTCACCTGGGCCTTCATCCAGATGTCTTACTGCTGAGCCTGAGATCTCTGACAGTAAGGAGGTCTCTGCTTGAGCTTGGGGGGCATGGAGCGGGCACACTCGTGGTGCGTGCATGTGCATACGTATGTGCATGCGTGCGTGAACACCGAACCTGCAGCCCCAGCGGGGCGAAGAATGGGAGGGAGAAGCAGCCCTCGGCCTTGCCGGCTCTCTCCAGGGTGACTTCCTGCACCGTCTCCACCACCTCCATCACCACGTACAGGTTCTCGCCCTGCTCGCGCATCTCCTTGAGGAACGGGTGGTCCACGGCCAGCTTCCTGGGCAGGACCACAGCGGGGGCTGTCAGGGCCCTGACCCCCGGGCCCTCGCTCTCTGGTCCTCTCTCCAGGGCACATGGGCCCAGGAGATACACGAGATACACAGAACATGGCCAGGGACTCCGGCCCCTGTGGCTTGCCTCTTGCTTCTCCTCGCTCGCCTCCACGTCCTCTCTTCTGGGGTTCTTTCTCTCTGCCTCTCACCCCCTCTCCGGCCCAGCTCCTCAGTGCTGGCTCCTTCTCTTGGCTCCCAAGACAAATGTCCCTGACCCTGACCTCGTCTCTCTTTGCCCCTCACACTACCATCCCTATTTCTTCCCTTCCGCTTACTGGCAAATATTCCAAAAGATGCCCCCAAGACACGGTCTCCCCACTGCCCACTCTGACTGCTTGATGAGTCAGCTTCTGTCTCCACCCCTCAGCCCCAGTCCCAGCGACCTGCCGCCATCCACATGGATGACCTGTGGTCACCCTGGCACCCTGTTCTCTGCCTGCATTTCTGCTGCTTATACCCTATCCATTCTGTCTGTCTCTCTTTTCTTTCTTTCTCTCTCTCTCTTTCTTTCTTCTTCCTCTTCCTCTTCTTCTTTTTGCGGAACTGGGGATTGAACTCAGACCCTTGCGCTTGCCAGGCAAGCACTTATTCTACTGAGCCATCTCCCCAGCCCCTGCCTCCCTTTTGCAAGTTTATCTAGTTCCCTAAATCATTCCCCGAGTTTTTGGTCCATCACCTCTACTCTCTGAACCCCCTCTGGAGCTCCCCCTAGTTCCGGCCATTTCTTCTTGGTGACCACCACCCGGCACCCATATGTCTACCTCAGTTTCTCCCCAGCGCTCTGCCCTGATTTCTGGCCAACTTGAACATCACCAGGTGACCTCAGAGCAGAGCCACCAACTCCCAGCATCCTCAAGGAACTCACGGTCTTTCCCCTATGGGTCACCTCTGCTTCCTGTTTGTCACCTGCCACAGTCATCCTTAGTATGTCACCTGTGTCACAATCCGGGCCAAAACTCAGTCATCTTCCACAAAGCCTTTTCCTTTTCCCTGGCATCTGCCACCAAGTGGAGTCTGTCCTGCTCTTGGCAATGGGCCCCGTGTCTGACCCCGTGGAGACGGGGTGCTGGCCTTGAGTGAGTTCACCCGGCCTCTCTTACCTCTCCTTGTGCATGGCCTCCAGGGCCTTGGGGGCCACACTGAGGGTCTGGACCTCCAGCGTGCTGTTCCGAGACAGCCCAGCTGTGCCTTTGACCTTCACCGTCCTGGGCATGTCCACCTCTCCCTCCACGCGGGCGTCCAACATGTTCTTAAAGCTGAAGCTGCCTTTGTCCGTGGGGTCTACAGGAGGGAGGGGTTGGACCCATGGGCATCTGGGGTCCCCTCACCGCTCCGTCGCTGGTCGGATGACGCTCCGTCCCAAACCCGGCCCCCACGTGGGCTGACCTGAGGGTGAGCTGCCCGGCTCGAGCACGTCCAGGAGGGTGTAGTCAGTGCGCACGTAGCGCGCACCCCAGAACAGCGTGCTCTTCCTCTTCCTCAGCACCAGGCAGAACGGGTGGAAGCGCTGGAAGTCGATGAGGCTGTCCAGGGCCGTCAGGTCCCCACGCGGGTTCAGCTGTCTGGTCAGGGCCCGGGTGACATTTTCGAACATAGTCATTGTCTCTGTGGGGAGGGAGGTGGAGACTGTGAGGGTGGCTGCCGGGAATCTTCATTTTATGACGAAACTTGGGCTTAGAAACTCGCGTGAGCTCGACTTGGTTGCATAGGCCTGAAATCCCAGTAGTGAGGCGGCGGAGAAGGGAGGGTCCCCGTGAGTCTGAGGCGGCCTGGGCTACTAAGTGAACTACCCAGTGAGACCCTGTCCCAAAAAACCCAGAAGAAGCAAAAGCATAACTCAACTCAGGCCACCTCTGGTCCCTTCCCTCCCTCCTCCCGGCACTCGGATGCCACCTGTGGTGGCACCTGCGCGGTCCTTCTGAGATGCCTGCCGCCCTCAATGTTCTGATCTGTGCTCCTGACTCTCGCCCACTCGACCGTGACTCCTTCTGAGGGCAGGAAGCGGGGCTTAGACACCGCTGGAGCCCCGGCACCTAGTGAGGTGCCCCACACGGGGCAGCTTGGCAAAGTGGGTGCAGGAAGGACTCAGGGGATGAAGGTGGCCTTGGAACAGCAGGGATTGGGGCCTCATGGTCTCTGGGAGCTGAGGGTCACCACCCGGGATCTGTACCAAGGTTGGAGCCTGGATGCTCCAGCTGGATGGCCTGGGCACACCCAGGCCCCCCCGAGAGTGGGAGGCGACGCACCAGTTGGAGGAGCCCTGCTGAGGGGGACTCGGGAGGCAGGGATCAAGATGCGCGTCCACTCTCCCGGCTCTCAAGTGCTGGGAGGCCCGGATGGGGCTCCCCAGGATCCCCGAGAATACCTGCCTGCTGGATTCTAGGCAGCCCCACATGCTTCAGCCCCACCTGCCTCCCTAGGTCCCTCCAGCGCCACCTGCCTCATGGGCTGTCAGAGTCCTTACCAGGGAGTGATGCTGGGTCCTATCGGAAGCTGGGTGTGGAGTGAGGGCCCCGGCGTGCTGCCTGCAGGTTGACGGAGTGATTGTCCTTTGCCAGGCTGGGCTGCTTTATGCCTCAGTGGAGAGAGATGTCGCCTTCAGCGACCCCGCCCACCCCCGTGACCCCACCCCTCCCCCCACTTCCGGGAGAACAGCATCAACCTGTTCCAGGTGGTGCCCCAGCTGGCCTGGGCCTCTTTGGAGCCAAAGGGGTGGGTGGGGAGCTGCTACACAGGTGGCAGCGTAGGTGGGGGCAGCCAGGGCTGGCAGGGAGATGGAGGCTGAAGGTTGGCTCGCGGGTACCTTAGGGGGTTCAGAGAGGCATTCTGAGCTTTGGCGCAAGTACACGTGTGTACGTGTGTGCTCACATCACGCATGTACACGTGTGTCTGTACGGGACTTGGCATCTCTGGACATCCTCACGCTCTACCAGGAAGCACCTGCGACTCACGGTAAACCCGCTGGCAGGATGAGGAGCTAAGATACCCTTCACTTGTGTTGCTAATGTTTTAGGACAGGGCCTCTCTAGGTGGTCCCGGCTGGGCTTAAACTCAGGGTGGTCGTCCTGTTTCAGCCTCCTGAGTGCTGAGATGACAAGTGTGGGCCACCAGGCCTGGCCTTTTCTGCCGTTTTTGTCCCCCACCTCTGCCTTCCCTGGGATACTGGGTAGACCCACCACACCCAGACACAGAGGCAGAACGCCAGCGGGACAGGCTTGGGAGTGCACAAGACCCAGGTCACTGTCTCACAGCAGGTCCTACAGGTCCCATGCTTCTCTTGAGTCTCTTCCTAGAAGGAACCTGAAAGGAGAACTTACCAGGCACAGTGGCGCACACCTGTCACACCAGCATCCGGGAGGCTGAGGCAGGAAGACCACCGAGTTTTAGGCCAGCTTGGTCTACATAGTGAGATCCTGTCTCAAAAAAACTCCCAAATTAATTAATTGATTGATTGATTAATTAATTAATCAATTTAAAAAGAAGAGCCTTGTACACACTGGGCAAGTCCTAGATGACAAATTAAGGGCTTCGTAAGCACGGCCTGGGAGTGTGGGGATACCAGTCATGCACGTGTTCGTGTCGAACCTGGACAAGTGGGAGCCCCTGGGCCTACATCTTGAGGCTGCAGGGGGCTGGAGGTGAACAGGGAGGTGAGACCACGCCCCGCTCAGCGAGACTCCCAAATCTCCCTTCCGTCTTGGTCTCATCCACAGGACCAAGACTTAACTCTTTTTTAGGTCTTAAAAGGCAACACCTTGTCCCCACTCTGGTTCCTGTCCCTTGTCTTTCGCTTTTTTTTTCCCACCTACTCCATACCCGACTTTTAGGGTGCTGAGGATTGAATCTGTGACCTTACGGGTGCAGATGTTTGACTGTTAGCTTGTATTGCCAGCCCTTTAAAAAGAAACTCTTTTTTTCTCAGGCTGGCCTTAAATTTGTGATCCTCCTGCCTGGTTTGTGTTCAGGGGAGGGTCAGACGTTGATTTAAACGGCACGGGAGAGAGTTAAGTCCGACTGATCTGCTACAACTGTTTAGTCGATGAACCCCAAGACAGCAGGTGGGCTGCCGGGCTGGGATGGGGACGCGCCGGCAGGTTTGCTCTCCATCGCCCTCTGGCAGCCAGCCATGGTAGCGACAGGGGACGCTCGTCCTTGCTGCGCCTGTATTTTGCGCAGGTCGCTGGGAGACACAGCGCAGGAGAACTGAATTAGGGAGGAAGCCCCAGCCACCTGCTCTGTGGGGACACTGATGACTCTCTGACCCACACGCTGCTCACATATCGGGATGCAGCATTTTTTTTTCCCTCTCGTTTTCCTCCACCTCATCATCCTTTTTTTTTTTTTTTTTAACCAGGAACTGCTTTCAGGGTCTTGCCGCATCACTGAGGGGCATCCCTGACCCCAAGTCATCATCAGTACTGAGAGTGGGTCTCACCGTGTAGTGCACGCTGGCTTCAGACTCAGATTCTTGAGCTCTCCAGGGCTGGGATGCCAGGTGTGCCCTGCCGGGCTCTTTCTTTCTTGTTACTTAGGACTGAAGCTAACATCTCTGTACCAAGCTGCATCCCCAGCCCTTTTGCAATTCTCCTGTCTCACCCTCCCAGAGTGCTGGAATTACACCTGGTTCAGTCTTCCTTCCTTCCCAATGCTGGGGATCAAACCCAGGCCCTCACATACGCTAAGCAATTACCTCACCACTGAGCTACATCCCTAGCCCTTCATACGCTTCTTTTTGTCTTCTTCTTCTTTTTTTTTTTAATACTGGAAATGAAACTCAGGTAGGCACTGTGTCGTT
>PVKN010027027.1:0-13644 GCA_004027915.1 Capromys pilorides | reverse complement strand
CACTGCAAGCCAAAGGAAAGGTTTTAACTGCTTTCCGTATATTACTTGAAACAATAGTGCTCTCTGTCCTTAGGGACAGAAAGCCAGGTGCTACCCTTGTGCCTTCTTTTGAATCCAGGATTCTATGTTGTGAACCAGAGAGACAATCTTTTAAGTATTGTTAGGGGGCTGGATATATTTTTTTAAGTTAATAGCAGTACAGTTATGAAAGAAGGAAAGAGAGAGGGAAGGAAGGAAGGAAGGAAGGAAGGAAGGAAAGAAAGAAAGAAAGAAAGAAAGAAAGAAAGAAAGAAAGAAAGAGAGAGAAAGAAAGAAGACAGAAAATCTTCCTTCCCAGTTTTAAGGAAAATTCTACTGCCTGCCTTCAAGAGAACTGGCTATATCAACTCCTATGACCTTTTTTTCCAACAGGAGGCCTGGGGAAGATGGGGAAGGGAAAACATATATTCAAAAGTTTTTAACGATGAATAATACTCATGAACATTTATAAATAAAGCAGTGAAAACGTGCACGTTGGCTCTCACCTGCACCGGATGGCTCTTTCAAACAGCAGAGGAAACCCCTCCTAAGCCAGACCCTGCAACCCCAGCAAAGCCAGCCGCAGCATCTCCAGTCAGGGGACTGAAGGTGCAAAGCACACCCTTCTGTCGGGACAGTCGGGGTGCTTCCCTATTGTACAAGGAAGACTGAGAAGAAGGGGGAGTAGCTCTACCTCCCTCCACCCTGCCTACCAACCGCGGCCACCAGAAACTTCTTTTCAGAGCCTTAAACTAAAATTGCCCCCAAAGAAAAGGAAACTATACCCTTCCAGGGATCCTCCAGGGTTTTGACTTACAACGTGGTTTTTCTAGTTGTTGTTGTTATTTTCCTCCAATTTCAAGTGAGTCTCTCCCTTAAGTCCACCACCCACCTTCCAGAAGCATCCACAAGTTTAAGCCAACAAAAAGAGCCAGAAGCTTTTAAATGGTGAAAATTCCACTACCCACACCGCCAAGATAAGTGACCTTGAGCAAGTTAATTCATCCTTCCAAGGAGTTGAAGGCCCATAGGAGGGGGGAAATACCTGCTAGTAGAAAGTTGTTGCGCTTTCAACATAAGAATCTCAGCGTTCAGGCTCTTTGTAGCTGCGTTGGGCACAGTACACAAAGTACTGTGAACAGGCACAACCTCACTGCCCAAGGTTTGCCCATCAAACCTGCTTTGAACCTTCTTTGACAGGACCAACCGCTCCTGTCACCTCAGGAAGACGCCTCTTGCCTGTCTCTGGTTCTCTTTAGCTTAAGTCTGCAGAGCTCACGATATAAATTCTCACTAAGTACGAGGGACTGAGTTAGCCTGGGTCCTCCCGCCCACCCTTGATCATCCACAAATTGTTCAACGCAACTCGGGTTTGAGAAAAGGCGAGCTGTTTCTGCATGCGACAAGCAGGTGTCTACACATCTCTTGGTGAAAGAGATGGATAGGGAAGGGGCCCTGACCACAGTCTCCAGCTGGGGGATGTCACAAAGGGTACCAGGACAAAAAAACACTCGGTACAGGCGCGATGCACGCGAGGCTGCCCTCAACGCGACCCCCATCCGGCGTGCAGAGCAAGGGACGTGGAGGGAGGCACAAGTACCTGAAGAGCCGGGCGGCCGTCCGGTTCCTCCGCCATGCCGTGCCCTGCTGCAGCACCCCTTGCACGATCTCCTTCTCGTTGGGCAGCCGGTAGACAGGGAAGATGTAGAGCCAACAGAGGACCACCACGCAGAGGGCGCTGGCCCCCACGGGCAGCCGGGTGCGCGGGAACTTCCACCCCAGGGCGGCCATGGCCCCTCGGGGCGTCTGTCTCCGCGCGCGCCCGCAGGGGCTCATAGCAGCCCAGCGTCCGGGGCGGGGGCAGGGGCCAGAGCCTCAGGACGCTGCGGGGCGCAGGGCCGGCGGAGGGGCAGCGCGCGGCCGGCCCCCCATGCACACGCACACCTTTGTGTCTCTTCCTGGCTCCCAGGCGCACGCACCGCTGCTTCGGCCCCCACGGCTCCAAAGGTCAGCGCAAGGATTTTGGAAAAGGCAACTTTTTCAAGGATTCCTCTCTAGGGGAAACGACCGGCGGGCGAGTCACGACCTAGAGCCATGGTCGTCTCCCCTGCAGAAGGCGGGCGCTGGGCTGCTCCGGAGTAGAGAGGACAGCGGCGGCGGCGAGGAGCTCCCTCCGAATCTGTAGCATCACGGTCGCCCCGGCGAGAGTCCGGGGATGGCGCGGCTCCCTCCCGGACTTCTGACCTGCCGCGTCCCCTCCAGGAAGATGCTCAGCTGCCCTTCGCCGTCTCTCCCCGCCTCCTGCGCGACTGCGCCCCAGACACCCCCACCCGCCCCAACGCACTCTCTGCGCCGCGCCAGGTCCTAGGAAATTTCCACGGCGCCCGGGACCGCTAACCTGCGCCCGGCTCCTCCGCCTCGCCCGCCGGGACCCCCGCTCCCCTCCCCTCTCGGAGAAGAAAAGAACTCGCTCTCATCGGTGAATTCCGCGGCGCGCCGCAGCCTTCCGCGGCGCCCGGACTCCGCAGACAGGCGCCCTGGGATTGGCGGAAATCAAGGTCTCCCCCGCCCTCCCCCACCGCCAAATTGCCTCCGTCGCCCCGCGCGGATCCGTGGCGTTCGCCCCTGTCCTGCCCTTGATCCCTGGGGACAGAGGCAGACAATAAAAATCAACCAATACAGCCACAGCCCCCTGTGTGCTGCAGAGAGCAGGGGACAGATCCCGACCCCCTGGCCCCCCGGCCGGCGCGCCCAGGCTGCCGCTCTTTCCTCCTGCAACTGCTCGGTGATTATTAAACCGCGGCCAGGCGCGAGGAATTGAGCAGACATTTATTCCTTCCCGGGCCCCTAACACCTCTAGCCCGCCCCAGAACCGCGGCTCTAGGCGCCACCCGTCCGCGCGCGTGCGCCCGTGTGTACACGCGCGGACACACACATGCACACGCGCGCACACACACACAGGCACACACACACACCCCGGGCTCCGAGCGCGCGCACGGGGCGGGGCGTGCACACCCTGGGCTCCCGCCTCCGCCGGGCCGAGAAACCTCCACCGCGCCTGCAAAGGCGCTGCGGCGTCCAAATACAGACACGCTGCGGCCAAGCCCGAAGCGCACACTTCGCGCGCGACAAAGCCCCGGAGCGCGCTCCTCCTTCCACCCGTACGCGGCTGTTGCTTTTTCACGAGTCGCTGCACCCAGGAGCTGATCGCAGCCCCGACCTTGGAAAAGCGCCCCCCGCCGGGACCCGCCTAGCGGAGGACAACGCCGCCGTTAGCCATTTCTGCTCGCCTGGCATAAACACACAGCTCGGGTACCTCCTAGCGGTCGCCCATTCTATCCGCTTAGGCGACTCGTCAGGCGTGAAGTGTGCAAGGACAAAGGAGACACCCTGCAGCCTCCCAACCTGGTCAATTTAGTCATCACAAAAGCAAAACCTCAGGCCAGTCCTGGACCACGGTGTTGACCGAGTGCCAGGAGGCCTGGATCTTTGTAGCATCTTTCCTCTACTGAGGAGTCGAGCTTGAGAAGTTGGTTCAAAGTTATTTACCAAACAAGAGCTTGGGTCCCGAATGACTGCTTTGGAAGAATAATCCACTGTCCTAGGCTGGCAGGTGCCTCAGAACTAATTCATTTCTCTCTCTCTCCCTCCCTCCCCCATAGAGATAAGTAAATCCTTCAAATCCCACAAGTATATCTTATCATAGTGGACGCTTTATAAAATGAGGAGTTTAAAGTCTCCATTTAAAACGCTTCCCTGAAATCCTATAAAGTAACCACCCAACTCTTTTGTTTTCCAAAGGAATGAGGGACCCTTTCCTGTAGTTGCCAGGGCTTTGGGTAAATCACCTGCGGCTCTTTTCCCCTATAATTTGAACAAAACTCAAAACATTCCAACCTCTCTTTTCTTCCCACAAGTCCAGGGGATACTTGTGGAATAAATAAGCCAGTAAATGAAAAACAACAAAAAAGATTGGGCGTGGTGGGGTGCGCCTGTAATCCCAGCTCTTGGGAGGCTGTAAACGGGCAGATCACTACCAGTCTGGTCTACTAGTGAGACTCTGAACACCCTGTAGACCCTTCCCTAAAATTAAAAAAAAAAAAAATGAACATAAAGACATAGTTCGGCTATGGAAAGACCACATAACTTTCCCCACTTAGCGTCATACTGTATTGTGCAGTATTTCCTATCTTCCCCTAGTGAGTCTTCCCATCTTGCCATCCAATTTTATTCCTTTATTTCCCTTAGTATGAATACAAAATTAATGAGGCCATTCCTTCCAAGTTCCAGCTTTGGAAAAACAACAAGGAGTGGGGTAGCTCTCATTCAGATGCTAAACTTGACCCTTAATTCTCACAGCAGCCTTAATATGTATAAGCTGCTATATATTGTTATCCCATTTTTCAAAGAACCAATTGGAGGCACAAGAGATGAACCATCTTACCTTATTATTTTTTTTCAAAGTCTGCCTAGAGATATCATAGGAGAACCTTTTTTATGTTTTTAATGAGTTAAGCAACCCTAAGCAACAAAACAAAAAAGAGCTTGGGGTATTATCCTTTCCACATTACTTAATAAGTCAGCTAACTTTCTCACACTAAAAATAATATTTCAGGGGCTGGGGAGATGGCTCGGCAGTCTAAGCACCTGCCTGGCAAGCCCAAGGACTAGGGTTAGATCCCTGGCCCCACGCTGAGTCGGCCTTGGTGGTGCATGCCTGTAATTCCAGCACTGGGGGCTGAGAGATGAGGAACACTACAAGTCCTAGCTGTGTGGTAACACACTGTACCAGATAAACAAACAAATGATAACAATAACAATAATAATAATAATTTGTAGATTAAATTGACATTTATTGTGATGTTACAGAATTCTAAATCCCCAGGTCATAGGTAGAAAGAATTACTAGCAAATTTTTTTCTTCTAGTCAGATTCAAATTTTGCCAATCTTTTCTTTGTCTCTTCAGAAAACTGTCCCACTTCCACCATTCTAACTCTGATGCTGATTTTCCTTTTATCTCTTAAAACTCTCCACCTGTATTTTTTTTTAAATCATTTATCTTAGATAGTTAATCTGAAGCGTTTGTCTGTCTAAGATACTTTTTGTCCTTGCGCGGAATCAGACCATGACCTCATGCATTTTAGGCATGTGTTTTCCAACTGAGCCGTAGGGCCAGGGTGACAGCTCAGGCCTGATAAGTGCAAGGCCCAGAGCTTGATCCCTGGTTAAAAAACAAAACAAAACAAAACAAAAAAACCAGAAACCAAAAACAAACTATGTTGACAATAGAGCTACAGCCCCAAGTCTCTAAGACTCTGTGTGTGTGTGTGTGTGTGTGTGTGTGTGTGTGTGTGTGTGTTGGGGATTTAACCCAGGACCTTCATACTTAGCTATCCTTCTACCCCTCTTCTTAATTTTTTTAGACAAGATCTTGCCCAGTTACTATTGTTGCCCAATGTAGGCTCAAACTTGCCATCCTCCTGCCTCCGCCTCCCAGGGTACCGGATTGCAGGATTGCAGGGATGAACCACAAGATCTGGCCTTCTAAGATTATTATAACCTCTTCACCATGAACCTGAGCAAGGACTGCCAGGTGCCTATGTCTGTGTGCCTTGAATCCACAGGCAAACAGCCCCGCTGTACACCACCAATTCAAAAACACTGCCTCACCTCCCACTTGCATAAACACAACTGCCTCCAACCAAGCCTTTCTACGCTGTGTCCTGGTCCTCTTTGTCCCTGCTCCACTCCTGTTAAGTTCCTTCATTTGAAATTCTGATGCACTTCCTTTACCCACACAATCTCATCCTTTTCATAAACCGTCACTTCCCCCACTCCACATCTCAGTCCAGATCCTCTCTTCCCAGCTGTCTGTAGATCAATGACTATAACCCTCTTTTAGTTGTGCATCAAAAAATATTGCACCATGATTTGATTTTTCATTTTGCTTCCTTGTCAGCCCATTGGATTTATAGGAGTTCACTTCTCAGTTATGTTTTAAACTACATAGGAATAGTTAATAACCAGACACAAAGATCACCTTCTAAAGCCATGCCACTGCAATAAGTGTAAAGATATAGCTGTGGAAAAGGCAACCACCGTCCCAGTTCACATAATGCAGATAGGCTTCTCGATTCCTGTGCCCACTCAGCTTTTTGTGTCTAAGGGAAATAAAATCACATTCAGTGAGTGACCATGCCTATCCATAATTCCTGCTAGCGTTTCATAAGATGGACTTTCTCATGCTGGGGAGATAGCTCAGTTGTCTAAGCGCATGCTTGGCAAGCACAAGGACCAGAGTTTGATTCCTGGTACTACCTGCTGTGCTGGCCCCAGAACCCTGGGCACACCAAGCTAGCCACCAAAACCAGGTGTAGTGGTTATTATTATTTGTGTATGGGTGCCCCACCAAAGCCTCATGAAGTCAGGGGGCAGCCTCTGGAATTTGTAATTGATTATTGTGCAAATGGGTGCTACACCTGCCCTGGGGCAGTTGATTTGCATTTCAATATAACGGAGGAAGAGATGTTAGCTGCTTGAACTGCTGCTAACTCTCTCCCTGAGCTCTCGCTCTTAGCTGCTGCCCTGAAAGTTTGCTCTCTGCCATGTGTCTGCCTTGGATCCAGCTGAATATGTACTAAAGTCTCCAGTAACTGTGAGCTAAATCAACCTTTCCTTTCGTCATTTTGAGTGTCGGATGTTTGTCCCAGCAACGAGAGAAGAGTAACTAAGACACGGGCGCATGCCTGTAATCCTCCTAGGAGGATCGCTATGAGTCCAAGCTGTGCAATGAGACCTTGTACCAAATAAAAAAATTTGTTTAAATGATGGCCTTTTTCATGCTTTATAAAATACCTATGCGACATGAAAAAAATGCCATGACAACTCTATATTCCTAACTTAAAAGTCTAAAGAAAAGAACTGCCCTCTTCTTCCATAACCAAATATCTTTTATTATGTCATTAAAAATATTCAGAAGCCAATTTGCATTGAATTCTATTTCAGTAACTTAGGTTGAATAGGTCTTATCAGGAGTTAGCATTCACATGAATTTTTGCTATTTTATAAGACCTGGTGGAGGCTAACATATCCGTATTCTTCTAAATGCCCACGTACACAAGATGCAAAACTCTGGCCATTGTGGGTCATGGAAGTCATCTAATTGTTCTTGACAGACCAGCTATTGGCTTCAATCATCCCTCTGGGCAGATTTATCTGGTTTAGCAGATCATTCCTTTCACAGAAAAGAGTCATCTCCACTTACCTGCATTCACCAAGTCCAACCAAGACCCACCAGCCTCCCTTTGCAGTTGGAGGCCAGTATTGTCAAGACACAAGACAAGTTGCCACGGTCTGTTTGTGGTTTAGGTGAGATTACAGAACTGTGTTACTTGTGCTTATGCAAATCCTAGGTACAGTTTATTTGGAGGAAGCCATGAACTTTCCCTCAAATCCCTTTTTTAAGGGCCCAGGGAGATAGCTCAGTAGAATAAGCATCTGCTTGGCAAGCGCAGTGTTCTGAGTTCAATCCCCAGTACCACCAAAAAAAAAAAAAGACTACATTATACAATACACCAACCATCCAACCATTCCTATGGAAAGATTATCATGTCTGCATCCTGTACTCTGAGTAACTACCACAAGGACAACGATATGCCTTGTATTGATTGTTGGGGATGAACTGCTAACATGTTTTGAAGCTGTCTCATTGTTGTTTCTTATTGAAGGTAATGAAAAAAAGAATAATAATTTTTAAAAGTTCCTTTTTCAGAGATCTGGGGATGAATTATCTGTGATCTATAATGAGGAAATCAAGCCAGTCATCAGCTTCTAGGACCCCCTAGTGTTGTCATAAGGGCCAAGTAGCCCCTGGTGTACAGGGCAGAGCAGCTCTGATCCTGCCCAGGTGCTTTAACTGCTGTCCTCTTAGCCCACAGCAATGCATAATATCAGCCACAGGCACCAAGTCCATAGCATGTCCTCCAGTTCAGAAGTACTTTCCCTGTAGAAACCCCAAAAAGGAATGAGTACAGTAAATACAGCCAATGTCTTATCACCTGCGTGCCAGTTGCAAACTGCTTGTGTTCGAGGGATGCTGAAGAATATCTCACCTCTACGCTTCCCAAATACAGTCTTTGTTGCCTGCTTTTGGCCAGCACTGTATCTGGTTGCTCTGTGAATATACTGCCAGTTGGACCACTGTGCAGTTTTAGCTGTGTTTTATGATCTGCTGGTCCAATCAGGGGAAAGAAACTTCTAGACTGCATTGCCTCCTTAACTTAGGTAGTTCTATTACCAGAGCAAAAAGCTCACTTTCTTTTCTTTTCTTCCTTTTTTTAAAAATGTATTTAGTACAGAGTCTACAGGGTCCCACTACACAGATTGAACTCATAGTGATCCTCCTGTTTCCAGCCTCTCAAGTGCTGGGATTATAGGTACACGCCACCATGCCCAGTCTCAGTCACAGTCTCAGTGCACCGCAGGGATGGCATCAGCATGGCATACCGGGGTCGAACCCCAGTACCTGGATCTTCCTAAGTAGGTGCTTTAATCTACTGAGCTATCTGGCCAGGCCCTCTCACTTCTTCTTAACAAGGACCAAAAACCTATCATTAAAACCATTCAGCACTAAGCCAGCAGTTTTGTGGGACACATGATGGGTCCTAAAGATATGACAAAAATATACTGATGGATACAATGTATAGCCCCAGGGCCAGAGCAAGTTGGGGTATCTGGTTGTGCCATTTCCATTTTCACACAACTCTGCTGAGCTGATCTTTCCTTTACAGAATAAATCTTGACATTCATTGCAGACCACAGCATCTTTTGGATCTTAGAATTGTTCCAAATCCCTGAGTGGATGGAGAAATCCATGCTGAAGCCCAGGGAAAGAGCAGCAATTTAGTCTCTCAGAGAGACTACTTGTCACTGTGGCAACAGGAAACTTCAAGCCTGACACTCTTCCACAGTCCCTGCAAAAAGTGAGAGAACAATGTTAACAGACTTTTGCAACAGCCCCAGCCTGCATGGAATTAGATAGCGAAATACTCCAAAGTGATGTGTACATTGGGTCAGCCCAAAAAAAGTGCTGTTTTGAGTTATGACCCGATGTAAGACTTTCAAGCTTATTTTTGCTTTGAATATCTTTCAAACTTTGTCTTTGTTTTTATATCCCACTTGATACATTCTTATACCACACACTGTTAGGAGTGCCTTATTAGTTTTTACTGTCCCTCTATATACACAGATAAGGCTCTGCCTCAGGAGCCTTTAACACTGTTCTCCCCACCTCAAGCAGAGACTGCTCTAAGAGCACTGGGCGTGGAGTTAGCAAGATCAGCCATGGCTCACAGACCCACAATGTCCCACTACGGGGGATTTGTCTTGTTACTCAGGCATAGCAAACATATTGGTTTATTTTCTGTTTTCTCTTCATTGTCCCTCCTGGCTTCCGATTAAGGTCATGTCCAAGTGTTTAGCTAATTGATCTGAAACCTGCGTCAGCAGCCAAGTGGGGATTGTATGCCAATCATTACCACCAAAAAAGGAGCTCTTGCCTGAATTTCTTCTCAGTTTGGGATTGAAAGAAAAAAAATAACCATGACTTTCTCAGTGGCCAAATTACACACGATGAGACTTGATTGAACTACTTGAGTTAAGGGATAGTAAACAAGTCAGGGTACATGAGTCACCCAGCTAGATTTTTCTCATGGGCCAAAGTGGCTGGCTATAAAGCAGGCTTTTGGGAACGAATAGCCTTCTAATATACTTTTTATCATTTTTGTAAATTTTATTATATATGTTTTAGGTTTCCAATATGATTTATGCTATACAGAAATTTTGTTTAGATAACAAAATGTCTACTGTAGTGAAGCACAGTCACAAGTAACCCTAAATTATCCATAACCCTAGATAATTTTTTATGGCAAGTGTTGCTAAATTTCTACTTAATAGAAATCCCTGCTACAGATTTATTAACTATCCTCCTCCTGTTGTACAGTAGGTCTGTGTGTTTGCTCCTCCTATGTATCTGCTGCTTGGTAGCCTATAATCTACATTCCCTACTTCCTCCTGTCCTCCATCCCTTGTCCCTGGTAACCATTGTCTTATTCTTTATACCTGTATATTTGACCTCATAAAACAGAACTACATCTGTAAATGAGGTCATGCAATATTTTGCTTTCTGAGTCTGTCTTATTTCACTTAACACAATATCCTCTGGGTCTATCCGTATTGAGTGAAATGGCAGAATGTCTTTGAGTTTTTAAAGCTGGATAGTATTACATTACATGCGTGTTCAGCCGTCCTTATCCATAGTCTCACTGATCATGATTTTGACTTTGGTCCCACTACAGCTGACTATGGTTCAAACATATTGAATTGAATATTATAGAAAAAAATCAATAAGTTCCACATTCTGCCACCATGAATAATATGGTGAATACTTGTACCATGGCACTTGTCTGAGTTACCCCTCTCTTTGCTGAGACCAAACACCCAACACTCAAAGTTAAAGGAAGAGAGGGTTATTGTATCTCAGTTTCTAGAGGTTTCAATTCGTAGCTGGCTGGCTCCAAGGCAGGGTGGCATGGTAGAGGGCACCGCAGAGGTGAAACATTTTACAGCAGCCAGAAGGCAGAAGACTGCAAGGCAGCAAGTAGTACACGAAAACTGTGACCCCTTTTGCTCCCTTATCTTATCGAGGTTACCCACCCTAAGGGCAGGGACAACCCAAACCCAGAGTGCAGCAGCCTTAATCTTAGCCTCACATCCTGATTCAATCCTAACATTGCATCCTTGATCCCAGCATTGTCCACCCTAGCTCCAGTTACCTCTGAAAAGCCACACCCATGACCACATGAGGCTTTGGGGGGGACATCTAGACATAAGCCATAAGGGTCACAAACCATCTCTCTGTCCAGCGTACTTATACAGTATATACCAACCACTGGCGAGTAACCTAGTGGCTAATTAACTGCATAGGCTATAGGATCAATTGCTGCAGTGTCACAGTGCTTATAATCAAATAACCCTTAGTCTACTTGCTAATGACCTGAAGGCACCATTGTAACATAACACATACATTGGCTTAGTTATTATCTTTGGTTTCGAGTACATACTAGGCTTCTTGGGATGTGTCCTCAAAGAGGAGAGGGCATTGCTGTGCTACGTTGGCTTTAGCCATTTGTCTCTTGAAGTCACTTAGCTTGTTTCCACGTCTTGATTTTCATCAATAATGCTGCAGTGAACATGGGACTGAGATGCCGATTTCCTCTCTTTTGGGCACGTACCCAGGAAAGGGATGGTGAGGGCTTCAGACAGTTCTATTTATAAGTTTTGCACAAGGATTGCTGAGTGAGATGACCAATAAAAATTAGGCAAAGGGTAAAACTGCCAGCAAAGGCAACGTGCTTTGTTCACAGTCCCATTTACTTCAATTGTGCTCTCCTGTGTGGGGAATGCTGCGCCCGCATTTTCATTTGGGATTTTTGTTTGTGTTTTACTTCTCAAATGGTGGATTTACCATGACCAGGGTACTTCTCATCACATCATCATATTAGCTTTTGCTTTTCCAATATTTTCCTCTCACTGTATACCAGGTGTTATACAGTGTTCATTGGTATCTAGTGAGTTCACCACTAGAACAATTTGCTATAACCAGGGGATTTATTTGTAGCCATTTCCCCCTCATTCTTTCTCTCCTTTTTAAAGTATTCTGACATTTCTTCAAGATGTAAAGTTTTTTTTTGTTTGTTTGTCTTTTCAGTACTGGAGATCAAACTCGCAATTTTGTGCTTACCAGGCAGGTGCTTATGCAGCTGAGCTATATCCCCAGCACTAAAGCTTTCTCATTTAAATTCTTTCAGTAATGCTTGTCTCTGGCAATCTGTTGTGAACTTTATACTATTTTATACTTAAGGTGAGCAGGTAATCATGCAACTCCAACATTCTACCATTATTTCTACACTGGTCAGAAAAGGAAGAAATCTATTATATCCTGCTTAAGGCTCTGGACAAGATAAAATAAAATAATGAAGCAGAGTTGTTCCAATTAAATAGCTACTCAGAAGACTGAAACAAGAGGATCAGAATTTTGAAGCCAGTCATGGCAGTTTAGAGAGGTACTGTCTCAAAATAAAAATTACACAGGGTTGTGGGCATATCTTGGTATTCCTTGTTCAGTGAGGTCACCAGGCAGAACAAGCTCACTGGGAAGAGAAATCAAAATTTGAAGAATGACGGGAAAGCAGTGACTGTTCTGAAGTTTTTACTACCCTGCTTTGACTCCAGGTTGAGCACGTGCAACAGGCACAGCTGCGCCACCAAAAAGCAAAGCTTTTTTCTTGCCAAAGGTCTGGAACATAGGCCTTTATTTGTATCTCCCACATTATTTTATTTATTTTAAGTGTGTTACTAATTGTTGATAGAACCCTTTTTATGATGGCTTCTTTAAGGATTTTTATCAGCTAGTTCCAACATCTGTATCATCTCAGTATTGGCATTGGTTAATTACTTTTCTCTTTCAAATTAAGTTTTTCCTATTTCTTATGAAAGGTAATTTTGATTAACATTTGGAACATTTCAAATACAAGCACCTGACTGTAGATTAGACTTTCTGTTTTAGTTAGGAGAAAAGGAGGAAAAGCAAAGGCGGAACCTCAACAAGACAGGTTTATTCCAGTAGGAATTTCTGGCGGGCAGAGCACGGTTGGCAAAGGATGGGAGTGGAGAGTGAAGGGAGTTTGGGCATAAGGGACCTCCTGCCACTTGCTATTTCTCCAGAGGGAGTCATCAAGGTCACAAGTTTGGAAGCCAAACCAGCCAAACTCAGGCCATTGCCAGTGCGTCAGTCAGGGTTTTACTAGAGGTACAGACATAACACAAGATGTACAGAACTCCAGTCCCGAACTCATCTACTGTCGAGTCTAGCCCACACACCTGCCAGGTGGGGACCCCCGACCTACCTTCCTCTCCCTGCTCTTCCCACCTGAACTCCAGTCCCAAACTCATCTGCCATCCAGTCTAGCCCACGCGCCTGCCAGTCCTGAGCCCATCCACTGTCTGGTCTGACCCGCGAGCCTTCCAGGTAAGGATCCCCGAATCTGCCTCCATCTCCAGGCTCTTCCCACCTGGGCTCCAGTCCCCAACCCATCTACCAACCCATCTGGCCTGACTGTGCCAGCCTGGTAAGGACCCTCAGCCTGCATCCATCCTCAGACTCAACTCCAGAGCTCCAACTCCACCCACAGTCCAGACCCACAGGGCCTCACAACAGCCAGCAGCCCGAGCTGCAACTCGCAGCCAGGCACCACTGGAGGGGAACAAGCTTGATGGATCCAGAACAAACTCCCATAGGCGCTAACAGCATAACTTCACCAAAGTACAGAGATCATAGACATAAAAAATGATAATGACAAAGAGTAAGATGCAGTCACAGGGTTCAGGCCCACCAAAATCAAATACAGGAGACGATACCATGGAAGAAAATGGGAATCATGCAGCCAAAAACTCTGATTTGAGGTAGACAGACAACTACAGAAACATATAGAGCAACTCAGATCAGAGATAACATCTGAAATAAAAAAAGAAATGCATGAATTAATAGAATCTGAAGTGGAAAAACA
>PVKN010027026.1:0-13642 GCA_004027915.1 Capromys pilorides | reverse complement strand
ACATACGTACAAGAGAGTTGGGATAGATATACAGGTACTTTCTCTTAGTTCATTGAAAATAAAAGTTTGAATTTGTATCAGATAGTATCAGGTCTGTATCTTGTCCTCTGAATAACTACCATAAAGATAATAATATGAATTGTATTAATTATTGTAACTATCCTACTAACTTGTTTTAAAACTATTTCGTGGCTATTTTGTCTTTTTTTTCCTCTTTAAAATGAATTTTAAAAAATAAGAAAAGAAAAGGATCCCAGAAATTCAGCACAGGAACATTATACTAAAGGAGTTAAAGAAAAATAAACAGATTATATTTAAAGGAAAACCCATTAGAATAGCAGAGACCATCAAGTCAAGAAGAGCATGGAGCAAAGTACTACAAGTCTTGCAGGAAAACAAATTTCAATCCAGAGTAATATATCCTGCAAAATGCTCTTTCAAGTTTAATGGAGAAATACTTTCATGACAGAGAACAACTAAAGACTTTCATGATGACAAAGCCAACCCTACACAGTTTACTAAAAGATGTTCTAGAGAGGGACCAAAATGAGCACAACTCCATGAATAAGAATAAAAAGAGGCTGGGAAGATAGCTCTGTGGCACAAATGCCTGCCTGGCAACTGCAAAGTCATGAGTTCGAACCCCGGTCCCACAAAAAAAAAAAAAAAAAAGAAAGAATACAAAGAACCCACCAAATAGGGCAAACAAACACAGGAGAAAAAGAGGTATAAAACGAAGTCTTTCAATTATTCTTTTGTACACTGCAGTAAAATATTTCGATAAGCATACTCTACAAATGGCCTTCTCCTGCATCCTATGAATCATGATTCTGTCCATATTTATAGGGTGAATATCAAGAAAATAGCAGTAGCTCAGTCCCACAAGTGACACCTGGCCACCAGTAAGCATCATGGACACTGTCCACATCCACCACATACTAGAACTTTCTATGATATCCTATCCCCAAACTATTAGAAGTGCTGGTTATATATTAGCCATTCCAGTATTTGTGTTATGTTTTGGTTTTAGTAATTCTTTACTACTATGGAAACTTTTTCTTAGTTGATATCTTTGTATATATTAAGCTATTAAAATATTGTGTGAGTACTCTGAATTGATCACAGATTCATGCATATGATACACTACATTCTCACGTCCTAGTTGGACTCACAATTTAATTTTAATTTTTGAATATCATTTTGAAACATTTCATTTAATTTTGAATTAATTAATACATAATTAATTTTCTGAATATTGTTTAATTTTATTTTGTTTTATGATTTATACTGTATCTTTTACTTAAAATCTACTTATAAGACATGGTATTTTCTCCTATGATTAGATATTTTAAAAAGTATATTTCCATCTTCCATTGACAAAAAGAAAAGAGCATGCAACTATTTTTTTAACAACTAAGTCCTGATTAATCCAAAAAAATGTCAATGAATAAAAATGACCTGAGGTTTACCATTTATTTACCTACCTAAAAGCAAGAACCTGCTATCAGAGAGAAACAGACACAGAGAGAAGAAAGATTTATGACAGAAATTCTCTGGCCCTAAAGGCAAAGAGTTTTTCTTTTAGGCTTTTTTTAATATCCTATATAGTAAGAAAAAACATATCAAGTATAAAGTTGGATGAATTTTCACAATCTAAACATAGCTATTTAACCATCTATTAGATCAAGAGAGAAAAAATGTCAGCTTCCCCAGCACCTGTGACAACCACTGCCCAGCCTCCCTCCCTGAGTAAGCCCCTTACTCAGTTCAACTTCCTGATTCCTGTCACCCTCACTCTGGTCCCAGCACTGGATTGGACCAAAATTGCTCCCACTTCCTGGCCCTGTGGCACTCCTGCGCTATCAAAACTCAGTGAAGCTGGAGTGTCAAGGAGCCAGGAGGAAAATCATTAACCGATTGAGTTGGGGTGACTTTGTTTAACCCAAAATGTAGCACTGTGTGTTCTATCGCATGACAAAAAGGCTTGAAGCAGCATTTCAGCTGAGTTGAAAAAGATAAATCAGACTTTTTTTCATACCTCCACCACCAGACGAAACTTAGGGGCAAAATTAACACAAGATATTTATTCATAAACTTATAGCAAGGACATTTTTCAGTCATCCATCACTTTCTTTTCACCAGGAATTCAAAGGGATCAAGAGGCAAGTAACTAAAATACTAAATAAATATTTCTTTAAAAAGAGGCAAGTAAGTTTTATAGTAAAGTGAAGAAATTCCAAGAAACTAGGGGTTTGGAAAGAGTTGTAAAATGGTGGAATTTGGAGGAAGCAGAAGAAACCTTAATTCATCTTCAAGTACAAAGAGTGATCAAAATACACGGTGAATATCTGATCTTTTTCAAATGCATTACAGGGGGCTCACAGGTTAGCTCAATTGTTTAAAATACCTGCTTGAGCAAACTCAGAGAGGAGCAGGGTCCATGGTTGGATCCCCAGCTCCACAAGCCACACCAGACCCACCCTAAAGGAAGCCTGAGCTAGGAAAAAAATAGGTCCTAAAGTGCATTACAGTTTAAGATATTCCCATAGTCTTCTTCAAAATACTCCTCTTCACTCACACACTGACCCCACTGCTTTGCAACTCTCTGAAGCAATTCTGAGAAGCCCTCTTTAGTAAATGTCTTCAAGAGATGTGATCAAAACTATAATGAATGCTGAAGTCAAGCGCCATCTGACAGAAGGGCAAGTGCCTGAACCATTCTTGTGTCCACTTCCAACTTATTCACAGGTTCTGGCACTGCAGGACTTGTGGCTCTTCCTCCAAAGTCAAAATGGCCAGGAGAGGTGAATGACTTGAAGCAATTCAGCATGTGGAGGCGGCTACCACAGCACTAACAACACTCACAATAGAACTCCCAGAACTACTTCAGAAAATGGTTAGAATGATGAGGTAAGTGCAGTCAACACAACGGAGATTATTTAGTGAAAGGATTAGAAGCAATGTGTCTTTTAATCTAATAATTTTTTTAATTTAAACCTTTCGCTATAGTTCAGAATTAATTGTTCATATGGAACAAAGCAACAGAATTCCTTTAGCTTCTCTTACCAACCTGCTATTCTTCACAGTGAAAGAATACCGGACACAATTTTCAAAGAGGACCAAAACTATTATTTTAATTCCCCTGCTTCAACTATTTTAATCAACTCCTGTTTCCCTGAGGGCAAATATTAACTATTTTCCTCTGTTTAAAAGTCCTTCACAAACTAGCTAGTGTTTACTTCTCCGGTCTTCACTTTCCCTCCCTTATGCTCACAAGATAACAATTTCTCATAAAAGCAGCTTATTGATTTCTTCCCTTAGTTCACCTCTCCAAAGCTCAAACCAGATGGGGAAATTGTTGGCATAATGATGCCTTCAGTACAATCTTTTGTTCCTGTCTTAGCGCATTCACACAATATTTATCTTCAGATTTCTGCCAATAAACTCACTAGGCTCATGTAAATTCTGAATTGCAATCTCAGCTCAGCTAAGACCTATATTACAGTATAATCACCCTCTTCTGCAACTAGAGAAATGCTCTGACATAGAAGAAAAAAGTTTGGCGTGCCTGATTTTCTATCTTGTTTCTGTCATGTACCACTACCATAACCTTAGGCTGGTTATTGAACTTCTCCAAGTCATTGGTTACTTTCTCAGTTGCTTTTATCTCATCGCTGGGACAAAAAATATCCTACACCCAAAATCAAGGAAGGAAAGGTTTATCGACCTCACAGTTTGTGGAGGTGTCACAATTCAGACTTGGCTGACTCCAAGGCAGAGTGGCACATGGCAGACAGAGGGCAAAACAGCAAGAGCAAAAAGGTAGGAGCAGCAGCACAAGCACCAACAGTGAGGCAGAGGCAGAGGCAGAGGCAGAGGCAGAGAGCAAGCCTCTCCCTTACTTAAACTGCATTCAGGCTCTCTGCCCCAGGCTGGATATAGCATTCACACCCATAATCCCAGCAGCACTTACACCCATAATCCCAGCATTGAATCGTGAACTAGTCACAAAGTCTAGAAGCCTGCACAGTGACCACATGAGGGCTTAGGGGCACACTCAGATCCAGCATGTAACAGTTACTTCTCTATAAAATGGATGGGCATATCCATTTATCTCACTGAGAGTTACAGAACAATCAACACAGCACTAGAAGCACTGTAAGATTTCAAGAAGCACTGGCTCATTCTTTCCTCTGGTGGTCTCCAAAAACTACATAGATGGATATACTGAACACTGTGTATGCATCTGGGCTGACACGGGATGCCACAGAAACTAGAGTTCTCTATTGGATACTTTTCCTTTCAAAACCACTCAAGTCAAGCAAAGAAGTTTTTGAAAGGCCAGACTATACATTAAAACATTGATTTAGATAACACATCTTTAAAAAAAATATAGAAGGGTTCTCTTTAATATCAAATTAATTTTATCACTTTTGATATAAATAGGAAATCTGAATTTCCTTGCCTGAAATGATAATAAAATCTACCTTGATAGGTTGTTTTTGATTTCTCCTTTTCATTATAATTCATAAATATTAATATATTCTCAACTTCTTTTTTTAGAAAACCAAAGAGAAAATCAAGGGACACACAGAGTACTAAGAATCAGTTGTGCTGGGTTTGTGGCTATCATTCTAGAGCCTTAGAATCCAGCCCCAGAGCCCGACTTCTTCCTCTCAGTGCGCATGGTGCTGAGTCAATTATTCATCATCCCTTTTACCTTCAAGGTGATGAAGCTCAGGCGAGCTCCATAAATGATACAATCACGCATAAACCATGTGGTCAGATTGTTCAGAAACCCAGGAAGTAATCCAAATAGCCTGTGAGGTTTTTGAAAGGTGCTCTTCACCCTCTCTTGAACATCAAAATCACTTTGTGACTCAGAAGTCTGAATCTTGTGAAGTTCTTCAACCTGTGCAAGTAATCCTCTGGTAGAAGGATGCCCTATTCTACTTCTGTCTCTTCCTTTTCTCTACCATGGGAAGAACATTCCTCAGAGAAAGCTGGGAAAACCCGAAATATATTGGTATAATGTTTCTTTAAAGATTTTTTGAAAAAAGATTGGTATGATTTTCTATGAAGTCACATTGGCAGGAAGGCAATCTTCCTATGTAGATTTCTCAGGACGATTTCAGCTTCTAACAATATAAAAGATAATATTCATTGAAAATTTAATGTATGCCAGGTGCTGCACATAATATTGACTTATATGCTTTGATTTAGTGCACCTTTAAAGATCCTTTGAAAAGAGGTGACAGGAAACTAGAAAGCAGTCTCCTGGTGACAGCAAAGGGGACTGAGGGCTAGACAACAAAAGGAAGAAGGAGATAACATGAATAGAAATTATCAAAATATCTATACACATACCAGTATATCATGAGTTGCTTATTCTGTACCACTGATACAGAAGAAAGAATAATGCTTAAACCTTCAACAAAGAAGATACATGAATAAAAAAATAAGTTTAGGGCTCACCAGAAAGCTCAGCAGACTAAAGCGCTTGATTTGACAGGCACAGGGACTGCGGTTTAAGCCCCCACATCATATGCTGTGCCAGCCCTGCCCCCAGGGCGCACTGAGATGGCAACTGAGACTGGGCATGGTGTTACATGCCTGTAATCCCAGCACTTTGAAGGCTGAAGATAGGAGGATCACTAAGAGTTTAATCTGAATAGTGAGACTCTGTAGACCCTGTACTAAATACATTTTTTTAAAAAAGTTCATAGTATTCACCATCATTTGCCACAAGGGAATGACAAATGAAAGCAGAAAGGAGACAGTATCACACATCCACCAGAAGAGCTAACATGCCAATCACTGACAGCGCCAAATGCCAACCCCAGTGTGGAGACATGGAATTCTCATTTACTGCTAGTGGAAAAGCAAAATTTTATAGCCATGATGGGAAATAATTTAACATATTCTTATAAATCTATTTTCTTACATCATAAGATCCAGAGTTTACATGCCTGGCTATGTACCCAAATGAATGGAAAACTATATCCACACAAAAACCCTCAGCTTTATTCTTAATGACCAAAACTTATAACCAACCAAAAGTCATCCAATAAGTAAATTGATAAACTGTGGTAGATTCAGGCAATACACTATTCTTCATTAATAAAAAGGAAATGATCTATGAAGTCATGAAAAGATACTGAAGAAACTTAAATACATATTGCCAAGTAAAAGAAACCAATCTGTAAGCATCACATAATATGATCTAATTATATGGCATTCTGGAAAAGACAAAACAGCCAATAAAATAAAAATGAGTGGCTGTCACAGTTTGAGACATGGGAAGGATGAACAAATGGAACACAGAATATTACTGTATCTGTGAAACTATTCTGTATGGTACTTGTTACGGTTTGGGTCTAGCTGTTCCCACAAAGCCTCATGCAGGGGTGGAGCAGATTTCTAGAGTTTGTGATTAACTCATGATTCAAAGTGAGGATTATGGGTCTGAGTACTGCTGGGATTATGGGTTTTAGTACTGGTGGGATTATAGGTGTGTTACACCCAGCCTGGGGCAGATAACCTGAATGCAACTTAAGAGAGACAGACTTGCTCTCTGTAGCTATTGTTGCTGCTACTCCCCCCTTGTTTTTGCTCTTTGCTGCTGCCATGAACTGCTGCCCTCTGCCATGTGCCACTCTGCCTTGGAGCCAGCTGAGTATGGACTGAAACCTCCATTAACTATGAGCTAAATAAACCTTTCCTTCTCTCATTTTGAATGTCAGGTATTTGTCCCAGCAATTGGAGAAGAGTAACCAAGACAGTACTTTAATGGCAGATGCTTACTTTTATACATTTACCAATACTTACATAATGTAAAATAGTGAATCTGAGATGGGCATGGTGACGCACAGCCATAATCCCAGCATTCGGGAGGCTAAAGCAGGAAGATCACCTTGAGCGTAAAACCAAAAACCATACTAAATCTTAGTGTAAACAAAGGACTAAACTTAACAAAATGCATCAGTACTAAATCACTGGCTATAGCAAGAGCGCCACACTAATGCAAGACATAATACCCAAGGAGGGAGAAGAAAGTGTTGGAGACTATTTTTATTTCAGTTCAATTTTTTCTATAAACTATAAATTGATCTAAGCATAACCTGTTCATTTTTAATAATCCAGTAATATAAATATAATTACTATCCCCATTGTATACATCAAGAAGCTGAGAATACAGAAAATATTATTTTTCTATGGTCAAATTCTTTATAAATGGAGATTTGAATCCTTGCAATCTGACCAGAGTTTATAGATTTCAACTATACATTATAATTTCTTTACTTACATAGTCATTAAAAGTTAATAAAAATCTCAATTTTGAAAAAGTCTACTACAAAAGTGTTTGTTAAAATGAAGCAGCCAGGTATGATGGTACACACCTGTGATACTAGCACTTGAGAGGCTGAAGCAGGAGGATCACTGTGAGCTCAAGGCCAGCATGGGCTACAAAGTGAGTTCAAAACCAGCCTGAGCTGCATTGTGAAATCCTGTCTCAAAAGGGCAAAACAAAAACAACAAAAAAGCAATCTCCACCTGGGGATCCACTGTGTGGCCTCCATCATTAGTGAATACTCTTAGGATCACCAAAGAAATAACCAAACTGTAACTCCTCCAACACCATTGTCTCCTATCATAGTAATTCACTCCTTGTGTCCAGAGATACCTAAACTGTTCTTGGTTATTTTCATGGACAATTGCTTCTGTAGGGCCAATGGCACCCCAAAGCAAAACATACACACCTGCCCCCACACACACACACACACATACACATGTGCATGTGTGCACACAGGGAAGTCACATCTCAGAGAGGAGCATAACTGTGGAAGCTGATAGAGCCTATAGATTTGCTTCCCTTTCCACCATTAGAGATTGGAAGAAGCTGCACTCATTAGCAATTACTGCACCTACCAACTATTGCTGCCTTAAGGTAGGAAGCAGATAAACAGAAGGGGCATGGAGGGTTCAGGCTGTTGTCAGTCACAGCAGCCAGTACCTGGTAACACTTGTCACACAAACACCCTAGCCCTATAGAGAGACTGCCTGCTGGGGGAGGAGTTTGAGCTCCTGTAAGCGATGACCACAGTGGTGAACTTCCCAGGGTGGCAAACATAACAGTCAATCCTCTTTTGAATGTATTGATATGATTCTTTTAAAAGTCAGTCCTAAAATGTCACAGATATATCTGGTAACATTAAGGGCCCATATGGATAGAAATGGACATTATAAAGTCATGCATCTCTAATAAAATTGTCATCAAAAGGTCCCCTAAAGGTTTGTTTTAGACTTAAGGTTATCTTCCATCTTTTCTTTTAGCAAATGCTAAGTGCCAAGAATTGTTCTGGATGTTGAAGATGGATGGAATGGCGTTTTGGGTTGCATCTAGATTTACCCCCAGAGCAGCCATAGGTGGGGATTTCCCAGAGGTGGGTGGATCCAGGGTATCCCACTGGGATGGATTCATGGTGCAGAGCTAAGCTCAAGGGCACTGAGATTAAGGGTGTGAGTGCCACCTACCCTAAGCATCCTCAATACAACATGAAAGAGGTTATTGAGGTCCCTCGTTGCTTTGCTATCTTCTACCTGCTGTGAACTGTTCTCCTCTGTAAAGCCATGCTGCCTTGGAGCCAGCTGATTATAGGCTGAAAACTCTACAAACTGAGAACAAATAAACCTTTTCTACCTCAACCTGTAATTGTTGGGCACAAGAAAAGTAATGAAGAAAATTGGTACGTAAATGGTTGAGGTATATTCGCTCTAAATATTCTCATTAGCTTCATGAACATCCATTGGCATGTCTACTCTTCATAGGAGATTTCTAACTCTTCTTTGTTTGGAAATAACATTTTCTTGCCTGAAATTTTGTATTTGACACAAGATCACATAATATAAAGAAATTAATGAGGCTCGCAGCACCGCGTTGGCTCTGTGCTCGCTCTGTACATCCTGCTCTCTTCAGAACGTTGCTCTGCATGTTCTGCATCCCTGCCACCACCACGGCAAAGATGGCCTCAGGAGTGCAAATTTCTGATGAAGTATGTCGCATTCTTTAATGATATGAAAGTTCAGAAATGCTCCACACCAGAGGAAATAAAGAAAAGAAAGAAGGCTGTCTCTTTGTCTCAGTACAGACAAAAAGTGCATCATTGCTGAAGAAGGCAAAGAGATCTGGGTTGGAGATATGGGTGTGACCATCACCAATCCCTTCAAGCACTTTGTGGGTATGCTTCTTGAGAAGGATTGTCATTATGCATTGTATGCCGAAAGCTTCAAAACCAAGGAGTCCAGGAAAGAAGAGCTGATGTTCTTTTTGTGGGCTCCAGAACTGGCACCTCTGAAGAGTAAGATGATCTACACCAGCTCCAAGGATGCCATCAAAAAGAAGTTCCAAGGCACAAAATATGAATGTTAAGCAAACAGGCCAGAAGAACTCAACGGGGCTTGCATTGCCGAAAAGCTGTGCAGGTCTTTGGTTGTAGCCTTCAAAGAGTGCACTGTGTAGCATCCTTCCAGTGCCACAGCCAAAAGCATCCCTGTTTAATGTTACCCTCTTGCTCAATAAGTAAAGCAAATGCATTTACGCCAGGGTCTCACTAAGGGGAACTGTCTTGTCATCTCAGAGGAAGTATTCTATAAACCTGTGCAAATGTGGTCCTAAATAAGCCTAGCATCCAAAGTATAATTGGTGTGGAATGAAATTCTTTCTGGCCAAATGCCTGTTTTGATGATTTGACTTGCAAAGATTTTTTTTAAGCTCAGGATTTTTAATAACAGTTCACAAAACAGTGTAGAGGCTGTAGGAGGAGAATGGTTCTGTCTTTCCTTAACCTCAGCAGTTACTGTTTCTTTTGCTTAGAGAATTGATTACAATCTGGTTATAATTTTGGCCCAGAATTCTTCCTTGACCCAAACAGTGGGATGTTCTCTAGCAGCACACTCACCTGCATGTAGCCACAAGCCCTGGGCTGCCCCTAGCCCTCCTTGCTGAGTGCAGGAGCCTACCTCAAAGTCGCACCCCTGTGACTCTCACTGATCTTGTGAAGCCCCCTCCAGGGGTACAGCATGGGAGGGCATGGCTGTCCCCACACCTATAGGCTGTACCCTTCCATGGTGGCATGGCTTCAGGAGATAGGATGTCTGATTAATTCTAATGTAAATTAGGGCTCAGCTGCAGTCAGCTTTCTAGTGAAAATAATCACCACCTAGGTAGGCTAGGACACCACGTGCCTGTGGCTCCCTCCGAGCTGCACACACACCACCTGTGAGGGCAAGAACCTGAGTGTCTCCTCTATGTCTGGGAGAGCTTTGTTTCCTAGAGCGGTCTGTCACTTGTTTGGAGTGGGGAACTGTGCCTAGTGACATGTGGACAAGATTGTCCTTAACACCACAGGGATGACGCTTGAAGAAGAATGCACAGTTGATCTTAAAAGTAGCAGTTACTGGCTTTATGTAATAAAGGAAGCATTTTTAACTTAAAAAAAAAAAAGTTAACAGCTTCTAAGTCGTGTGAATGTGAGAAATCTTCATAGGATCAGGTGAAGAGCCACAAGAATCTCTACCATAATTCTGCACTCAGAGTTCACTGCTCACTTGGCTAGCCAGCCTCTGCAGAGGGAAAGGTGAGAGAACGGCCAAGATCCATGAGCCCAGGACCCTCAGGCTGGATGAATAAACCAGTACTGGTGAGCTTGGCTTGCCCATTTAAAATGTAAACGAAGTTCAAATCCATTTGTGAAATGAAGCATTTTCCTGATCAATGTCCATTTGGTGACCACTTGTGTACCAAGGGCTGCATTAAAGATAAGCTCTCTTCTAATCAAATAAATCATTAGATATGAACTAAACACATATATAAAACACAATTAGAAATGTGTTGATTTTTTTTCTTACTAAAGACTATTTGGCCATTGCTCCTGGACAAATAGCTATGTGCAATAATAAACCAGATATAAGTAAATTAATTTGGGGATGCTTTTTCAGCCTTAATAACCTCACTTAACATTTTGCTTCTATATAATTAGAAATGCCAAAATAAATGTCAAGTGCACTTTGAAAATTAAAATGTAAAATAGGCAGCTGGTGACATTACAGCCTTAATAGGGCAGCATAGGCTGTCCCCCTCATTCCTCTCTTGCCTTGCCCACTCACTCCTTCCTGGGTGGGGCTGGAACTGAATTAGGTGAAAAGGAAACCTGATGGAACATCTTTAGTTTGTATTGCACCAGCCAGCATACACAAATGGAGGCCGGGAGTGGGGGGTGGATGTCCTCCTTGCTGAGGGAGCCTCGGTGTTGCCATGCTCATGCAGGCTGGGTGCCAAGTCTAGGCCACTCGGGAAGGCTATGTCCTCTTCCCTCCAGGCTGTGTCAAAGGAAAAGCCACTGTCTGGAGTGTGACTGTGGCAGAGAAATTAAGAAAATGGGCTGGTGAGATAACTCAGCAGACTAAAGCGCCTGTTTAATCAAGCTTAAGCAAGCACAGGGACTATGGTTCAATCCCTGGCACCACATGCTACCCCAACCCACACACACACCCCCCTCCCCCGCAGAGCAATCTGAGCTGGCCAGAGTCCAAGTGTAGTGACACACACCTGAAATCCCAGCACTGGGGAGGTTGAGAGCAGGAGGATCACCATGAGTCTGAGCTGCAAAGTGAGACCGTGCAACAATCCCATATAGAATGAGAGAAAGAAAGAAAGAAAGAAAGAAAGAAAGAAAGAAAGAAAGAAAGAAAGAAAGAAAGAAGAAAGAAAGAAAGAAAGAAAGAAAGAAAGAAAGAAAATGAAGTACAAACTGGGTCCCAAAGTTTCTGCCAATATGACACCTTTATTAATTACTTTTAAATGTTATTGGGTAGAGCAAGTCTCACTGACAGTCAGTGGTGTAGAGGAGTATAATTCTTCCTTAGAGAGAACTGAAGCAGATACTAGGTTTTAAAAATACAAACAGAAGAACTGAGGAGATAGCTCAGTGGTCTAAGTGCCTGTCTGGCAAGCTCAAGAACCTGAGTTTAATCTCTGGTAATGCAGGGCATGCAGGCCCTGAAACCAGGCATAGTGGTGCATGACTGTAATCCCAGCACTGGGGAGGCTGAGACAGGAAGATCACTATGAAACCAAACTGCGTAGTAAGACTCTGAATCAAATAAATACATTTTTAAAAATACAATCCACAATGAGAATGCATTCAAGTTTTCTTTGAAATGCATCCTACTTAAACAAAATAAAGCTCTGCTACTGTTTAGAAGGTAGCTGGTGAATCCAAAAGACTTTTGCAATGAGTGCAGAAGACCACAGAAACATCGTCCATCAAGCCACACTATGAAGGAGAGCAAGGGCTGACATATCAAAAGGCACTGGGGAGGGAAACGAGCTGCCTGAGAGAGGACTGTGAGGCAGCCAACTCTTGCAAAGACTGCAGACTTGGCCTCTAAAAAGCATGCTTCTCTTTGCTGTCATGATTGGAGTTTAAACATAGCATTTGATCTCTTATAGAAAAGATAGTTCTTAGCTGGTGTAACTGTGTGACTAAATTCTAGTCAAGAAGAGGTAAGTAGAAGTGAGATGCGGCAGCTTGCAGGCTATTTGTCTAAAAGAACAGAGACCCTTTGCCCTGCTATCTTTCAGCAACGTTGTCATTCTGTACTCTGCACATGAGTTGTCTAAAGTGAAGTGAGGAAGAAGCCTGGGCAGCGAGCCACGTGTTAGAAGTTCTCCATACTGTTACTGCGTATGTAAATTTGATTCTAAAATATTTGAATTAGGTTTGGGGGAAGGTTCTTAATGGGGGTGTTTGATTTTATGGCAGTAAAAGTTAAACCCAGTAACACAGAGAAACTCTACCACTGAACCAACTGAGCTACATTCATGGCCCTTTTCTTTTTCTTTTTGAGATAAGGTCTTGAACTAGCCTTGAACTCACTATGTAACCCCAGCCGGCTTCAAACTTGCAGTCCTCCTGCCCTAACCCTCCCAAATACTACGATTGCAGGTGTATACAAAACACCTTTTTTTTTTATTTTGTGCCATGGTCTCACTCTGTTGCTCAAACTGGGTTTAAATTTACAATCCTCCTGTTTCAGCCTCCCAAATAGCTTACATTATTGGTATGCATCATCATGCCCAGCAAGAAAAGAAAGGTTTGAAGAAAGTGAGTGAAGATTTTGTAATTCCAGTTCTCTAAATTCTAGATTAAAATCACATTTTAATCTAGAATTTAGAGAACCAAAATTACAAATGAAAGGGGCCACTGGATATGCTGGCACAAGCCTCTAATCCCAGCACAAAGAAGGCTGAGGGAGGAGGGTCTCTGTGAGTGTGAAACCAGCCTGGGCTACAGTGAGTTCAAGAGCAGCCTGAACTACATAGTGAGGAGAGAAAAGGATGGAGAGAGAGAGAGAGAGGCAGTGACTTTTGGAAGTAACCCTTAGTGAAAACCTGTAATTTCTGAGGACTTTCTCTACACTATGCACATGTTCTAAGAAGAATATTTTATTCAATTCTATACAAGCCTAACAATGTTAGCATTATTATTTCCACTTTTTAAGCAAAAAAAAAAAAGAACCACTCAGCTATTTTTTTAAAGATTTAAAAATGTATTCAGCGTTGTACAGCTAGTAACAATAA
>PVKN010027024.1:0-13645 GCA_004027915.1 Capromys pilorides | reverse complement strand
AATAATTGAAAAAAAGAGATGAAACAAAGCATTAACGGCTTTCCACGGACCAGCAGAAATGCACAGTACAGTTGTCCAAACCATCCTGCTTACATACATAGATAAGTATTTTTCCCCTACTCCCTCTCCTCAACTCAGTAATTCTCTCCTTTTGAATAAGTTCATTCCCTTTTATCACTGTCTATTTTACCCTTCAGATTCCATTTTTCTCTTTCAGGTTTTCACCTTAAGGAGACAACGTAATGTTTGCACATGCAGGTCTGATTTTTGTTGGCAAATGAATGCAACTAGAGAACATACTCTTAAATGAAATAAATCAGACCTGCATGTGCAAACATCATATTGTTTTGCTGTTTTTGTGGTATCCTTCCTTCACACTCAGCTCAAACCAAGGAGTTTTCTTCAGGGCTCACAAGGCTGAATAAATAGGGACCCAAGGACCAAACAGTTAATGTTTCTTTGTAGAGGTCCTGTGATCTATTGTCTTTCTGAATAGGAGTAAGACTTCCATTCCTGTCCACCTGAAGACATCACCATTAGGACCAAGACACCAACCTCTTGAATTCTAGTCACCTCTGTCCATTCTGTTTCTAACATGAGAAATTATATCCCTCCTTAGGCCTGAATCTTAAACAGTTTAGTTTTCTTTCCCAAGAATATTGTGCTTACCAAGTGGTGAAGTGTTAACAACTATATAAAGAGGAATGAAGTTTTTTTTTTTTTTTTTCCTTTTCTAAAGCAAGACAGGAAAAGCAAGTACATCTACTTTCTTCCAACAGATGCGGGTTTCTTAGAGAAGAAGTGTATTTCTTCATGGATGACCTCCCAACACTTAATGGTACCTGTCATTTACCACTAAATATTGGCTTAATGAACTGAATGGATTGTGAGTTATTATTTTTGTCTCCTACGGTAACTGATCACAGGAACTTTTAAGTAATTAAAATATGAAACTAGTCTAACTGAACTCTGAACACATTTGTTCTTCAACATGACATTTTGGTGAATCCCCCCTCCCCTCCTCCCCACCCCCGCAGATGTACTAGAAGTATCAGTTGTTAAACATACTAAATTGAAATTTTAAAATTGCAGGATCTAAAATAGATCTCAGCTTTGCCTTCCCATCTGAGTTGTTCTGTCTTTTCATACCACTGTGCTTTTCACATGTTGTCAAGTGAGTAAAATGTTCTGAATTTAGATGTAAAGTACACACTGTTCACTGAGGCACAGAAATATCTTTGAAAGTAAAATATTTGATGTGTACACAGATCCATGTACTTTGCTTTTGTTACTTTTTTAACAGTTTAAATCAGGGTTATATGTCAGCAACATTTCATGTGAGAAACAGGAAGTTCTTTGGTTATTGTAAAATGACTGGTATATAGTTCAAAGCCTGTGCTATCATACTATCTCTGTTTGTAAAATTCCCTCGTTTAAAATTCTTGAAATAGGGGCCTGGGGAGATAGCTCAGTAGAGTAAGTGCTTTCCTGGCAAGCCCAAGGGCCTGAGTTCAATCCCTGGTTCTGAAAACAAACAAACAAAAAAATCTTGAAAGAGCTGAAACTCCATGCTGCTGCTTCCTAACCTTTAGTATCTAATCAATATTTACCACCAGATCACTACCATGCAAAAAGATCCCAGTCACTGTGCTGGTAATTACTTTTAGTACTTGTTATAGCGTGAATTAAACAGAAGAGCAGAGACTCTGGAGGTTGAAATGACCCACTGAGGTTTATGTGCTCAGCACAGGTGTATGAAGATGTCTGCGGCAAGAAGCTGTGATGGGCTCTGGTAACAACTATGATTTGTCAGTAAATACTACTTTTAGGTTACCCAAATGCTATCCTCAAGGTTCAAGCAACTTAAATTCATATAAAAATGAAATTCAGGACAAGAGATACTAAATGGCATAAAGAGATCTGACTCAAAAGAAGTAGTGACCATGTTCAGCTAAACAAACTGGGCATTATAGTGAAGATATCACTAAACTGTGTCTCAGAGCTATCGCCTTTTTGCAAAAAGCATGCCCAAGAGGGAAAGCTCTGTGGTGCAGGACACTGGGAACAGAGATATGGGCTCAGATTGCAGCAGGGAAACCAGCCGCCCTGACAGCAGAGAACAATCCAGGGTCAGCATAGTTCCCTCAATGTATGAAATGAACATTTTTTGAAATAACAGAAATCATTATTATTTTCTAATCATAGAAATATATTGAGAATAAAGCAGTACATTCGGTATATTCTAAAGTCCCTCTTGATTGCTTTCCACGTTTTTGAGCTAATCTAAAGTTCTTACCTCCAGGTAAGTGTTGTATTAAGATTTTTCAGAGAAGCAGAGCCACACAATATATAAATATACATTTACACATTAATCTACATACTGAATATGTACATAGATATAGATAAACATGTATATAAGTATACACATCTTATTGGTTGGAGAGAGAATGTAAGACCCAGAGTCTGAAAGAGAGGAAGACTTAAAAGAACTAGATCACATGATTTTGGGATCTGGTAAAGTTGAAATTTGGAGGGCTGGTGGGTAGTGTGGAAATTCCTACAGGGATTTATATGACAGTCTTGAGTGTAGAGCAATATGGAGGCATAATTCCTTTTTTTTTCATGTTGATGGTGGAGTCTTACTATGTTGTCTAGACTTGTAATCCCCTGTCTCAGCCACCTCATAAGGCTTTCTAAATCAGCTGAGACTACAGACATGCATCACTGCACACAACCTCTCTTTTTTGGAGAGGATTTCAGCCTTTTAAGGCTTTCAACTGATTGGATATAATATTCATACCTTAATGAAGGGACATCTACTTTACTCAAAGTCTCTTTATTTAAAAATTAATCTTTTGTAAAAAATAGTATCATAGTAATATCTATACTCATTTGATTATAAACAATCGAGTATGAAAATCTGTTCAAACTAACACATAAAATTAGCAGTCACAGCTATCATAAACCATGAAGACATGAAAATAACAAAAGGAGGGGTGGCAGTAAGAGTCATTTATTTACATAACTCACTATATGCTATGTGTAATTGTCTTAGTTACTCTTCAATCACTGATGTGACAAACACCCGACACTCAAAATGAAGGAAGAAAAGGTTTATTTAGCTCACAGTTATTGGAGGTTTCAGTCCATATTTGGCTGGCCCAAGGCTAAGTGTAATAGGGCAGAGAGCATCCAGTTCATGGAGGCAGAACAGCAACAATCATAACAGGCAACTGATCAACCAGGGCAGCAGAGAGCAACAGCCACCGTCTGTCTCTCTGTCTCTCTTTATATTACATTCAGGCTCTCTACCTTACCCTATCCGCCTTACGCCACACCAATAATCCTAGCCATACTCAGACCAATAATCCCATCAGTACTAAAATGCATAATCACAGGGGATCATGACTCAAGTCTCAAACTCTAGAAGTCCCTGCCGCATGATTGCATGAGGCTTTGTGGGGACAACTAGATGTACACCATAACAGCAATTTACCTACATATGTTAAAGAAAAGAACATACTACTACCCAGGCGTGGTGCACAACTGTAATTCCAGCACTTGGGAAACTGAGGCAGGAGGATCAGTGCGAGTTCGAGACCAGCCTGGGTTACAAAAGTGAGCTCACGGCCAGACTGAACTGCATAGCGAGACCCTGTCTCAAAAAGACAAGGAAAAAAAGAACATACTACTATTAGAAGTGTTGGAATGGCAAATCTGAAAGACAGAGAAATTAAGAATTTTGAAGTTTATGGGGTTAGATGTTACACAGCATGTTTTCTGAGACATTATCTAAAAATCTGTTCCATCTCCATGATTTATGACCTAGATTTCTATGGCATTTATTCTCTGCGGCCCTCTTGAAACTCAGTGCAAGTTACTTTATTTATATTTTACCTCTCCAAATAAATTTAAAACATCCTTATTTTGAACAACTCTATTTTTCCCTACATCTAGTTACATATTAATAATCTTTTCTTAAAGAACGAGATCTTTTGCACATTCTGTTTCTGCTAATGATTTGCTTACATACCTTGTGGTGACAGCATTTAGGAATTTGTTCTCACACATGTTGGTGAGCTATACTGCAGTGATTCATAGGAAGCTGGAAACTTCGAAAGATATTAATTCGGGTTTAGAAAGGCTTATGAGCTATACATCGTATTCAAGTTGTTTGATTTTGAATTCTGACTACTTTGTCTGCATGAAGAAAATGATGCTAGCACTTCAGCAATGTGCTTTGTGAGTAGAATGGGTTGTTGTCTTTGTGAAGGTGTAGATAGCGCCTCAGTGCTCCAAGGGTAAGAGATAGCGTGCTTCTTAATTTTCAGAATGAATCTATCAAAACACTGTGTACTAGCTGCAACAATAAATCCAATATGAATTATCAACTTGGCTTGTCCTCTTTGAAGTTTACAAATCCCTGGGTCCACAAATATAATACTATTTTAGTTTTAAATCTCAGAAAAAGTGGGAAAAAGCCTGCTTCTTGGTGCATGGAGCAGTAATGTTCCCCTTGGCTCTATTTGGGTGATATATACAGAAATGCTTTGTGCAAAACCATCACTGACTTAGACGGTAACTCAGCCTTCTAAATGAGCCACAGAAGGTTGAAGACTATCATCTGCTGTATGCTAGAGATGGCCTTCTTGGGGTGCTGACATCATGTGCTCTCAAAATGCTCCTTTCTGTCTACTACAGAGTCCCAGATTTCTTATACTAAGTGGCTGTGATACAGCATTTATGGCTCTCACCTATATTGAAAAAGGCATTCCCATATAAGGACTTGTTACTTCAGAATGTTAAGTTCAAGCACTTGCACAATTTCAAAATCTCCCTGTATGTTCACCAGAGAAATCACCTCAAGGGCTGAGCTGCAATTTTCATTCCCTTTGGAGTATAATTCAGTTTAATTGAGTAATTGGCTGAGGGCTTTGCAATGAGCCCTATTAACTTTCCCTCTGAGGATTAGAAAATCTAGACCTCAAGGGCATAGAACCTTGGCATTATTTCTTCTCTGATGAGAATACAATGGAATAAAAATTCAAGCTACAGATACATTTTTCAGTAAATCATACTGTTGAATAAGCCAGTGGCAAGGCATATAGCAAGTAGTGAATTTATGTTTTCATCATTACTATTATTTAGAAAGTGTGACCTTGCTCTGTTATACTAAAGCTTTATTTCTTTACTTGTTGTGCTCTACTGAGTGCTCCATATCTTGAAAACTTTAAGGTATGGGTGAGAGATTTAGGCTTTGGAGTCAGAGAGCTCTGATTTTCAGTCTTGGTGTTATCTCTGTACACTTAGGTAAATTGCTAAATTTTTCTTTTATAAAATTAATTGTAAAGGTTACATGTTCATATTGCATACTGCTTTAGGCTTTACCTGCTAGGATATGCAAAAGTCCACAAATTTAATACTATCTTAAGTTTCAAAACTTTGAGGCTAAACATGCTGACCTAGTAACAGTTCAGTCCTTTGGTAGAAGCTTGCATCGGAGGTCGCAAGGGTGAGATTTGTGCACGGTCCCTCTGTTCCCATGTCTTTTTCATTCTTGCTTGTCTTTTACTGTCCAGTAGGGAAACTTACTGAGAGTTTCATGATCAGATGTACAGCTACTTGCCATTGGCCTATTGGGCCCTTAGGAACAGACCTGCCACTCATGTGCCACCTTCCTCCTTCCATTGTATACGGATGTGTAGGTGGAAGGGAGTGATATCAGGAAGGTCAAGTGTAGCCCTGGCTGCCATGATCCACTGCTCTGTCTGGGTGTGAGCCAAGCTGCCAGCTCACACTTGCTCTTCCCGATCTGTACTCAAGGCTCTGAGGTTGCTCTCTCAAGCCTCTCCTTCAGGGGATCCCCATCCCCTAGACCAATTTGCAGGTGCCTAACCACAAGGGATGGACCAGTTTGGAGACCTCTACATATATCCCATGACCATGCAAAGCCAAGTATATTTCTGGGCATATGTTTTTGTGTTTCACAGCTTCTACCATGGTAAATAAGTTTCTTCTATAGCAGGAAATTGTGCTATAGAGGTCATACAAGGAAACTCATGCCATACTCCAAATTTGACCAGGTCCAAAATATTCCTTACTGCAGCTAGGGCCTGCGACCGAGTAAGCTTTCACAAAATATAGTTCCTTTTATTCTTTTTTTGCTTAAAGACGTTTACTCTTTGCTAGCTGGTTGACTTTCAGCATATTTTGTCTTTTACCAAGCTGTTTGTATAGTAATACAGTTTGAACTCAGATTTGCCTAGATGATGAACTTGCAAACTTTCCAGCAGCGTAGCTTATCCAGCTGCGATCATGACTAGGTTAACCAGAATTATGGCTAGTGAATTATTTCCTATTAGGAAAATGCATGGTCCAATACCACAGTGGGGTTTACACAACTTGGACCCCAAATCAAGAAATTCTTACCCAAAATGGAGCATAATAAACTATTTTCTTTAGAGCTATGTGACAGACACAGAATAATATGCTTTGTTAAAAGTATAAAGCAGAGAAAATAAATGAAGCTCTTCTTCAGGATTTATGAGAAAGCAGGAAGCCTACCATTTGCAAACTATTTTGTAGGAAAACAAGGCTTCTAAAAGCCTGTTCTGAGGTGAACTTTTCAATTTTTCAATGCAAACATATAGACTTTTTATAAATCCTGATGGGCGTTGAAAGAAGAAGCAACAGCTCGTGCACAGAGCTCGGCCGGGGTCGGATAGGATGAAAAACTGGAAATCCCTAGTAGAGGTGGATCGGCATGGAGCTGTGTGCAGATGACCAGGGCTGCAGCTAAACCTTGACCTCTCTGATTGAAGGGTTTTTGTGAGGTCTTTAAGTAAGAGGATATGGGAATTAATATTTTAAACAAAATAATTACTTACACGCTATAGTAAGAGCCTTGCAAATAGTAAATTAATCTCTCTCTCTCTCTCTCTCTCTCTCTCTTTCTCTGTCTGTCTGTCTGTCTGTCTCTCTCTCTCTCTCTCTGTCTCTCAGCATCTTGGACACCATGAAATCATGAGATGTTTCTGGCTCCATTTATCCACAACTGAAACCTGACTTTTGCAAAAACACAGAGCAAGCACTGATAGAACCGGGACTAAACATCAGCTGGTGTGGCGCTGTGGTTTGGTTCATGACTGTCTCCCAAAGGACCACGTATTAAAAACTTGTGGTATCACTCAGTGATGGTGGAACTTGTAGGAGGTGAGGCCTAGAAGAAGGATGTTAAGTTACTGAGAAAGTATGTTTTAGGGGGATAGTGTGACCCTGGCCATTTCCTGTCACTCTGTCTGGTCCCGGCATCTTCAGCTGCCTAGGCTTTCTCTATGAGATGCTGCAGGTATGAGACAGGCTGCCACGGCAAATCCCCAAGTGGCTATGGGCTGAAGTCTTGAAACTGTGAGCCAAAATAAGCTTTTCCTCCAAGGCAATTTATCTCAGGAACACACCATAGTAAAGGTGAGTTGCCTCTCACATTTGGTTAAATACATAGTTACAATGTGACCCAATCATTCTGTTCATAAGTGTAGACCCTGCCGAAATGGTGGCATTGCTCACAATAGCTCCAAGATAAAAATAGTGCAAATGTCCATTGACATAGATACATGGAATATTTCTTAGATGTGAAAAGAAATCAAGCTATTTTATGTACCACAATACTGACCTGAAAATGCCAAATGAAAGCCCATAGCAACTAGTCACTCCCTCCACTCACATAGTGTCCCACATTGGCAAATTCCACTGATGTAGATTAATGGTTGCTTAGGGTGGAGGGCATGGCACATGGTGGAGGTGGTAGCTGTGATCATAAGAAGATCTCCAAAAACAAATAAACTAAAATCAGGTAGCCTGGATCAAGGGCCTGAGCGCTCACCCTGTCGGCTATGCCCTCCTTCTTGACTTCAGAGGCCTCCTGACTAGATCCTCCTTGCTACACGCGCTTGGGTACTATGTGGTACATGTGATGTTGGTGCTCACAGTGGGCAAAGTCAGGTACAAAGCGCTTTGCAGCACAAAGGTGAGGAGAAGCCTGGCTCTGTGAGAGTCAGGGACACACGAGTGGGTAACGAAGGAGGCTTCAGGCTCCACTGCACTATTACTATGGCATATGCCCTTCCCTGTGCAAAACGTTTCTATTCTCTCTTTTCTATTAAAATCACTGAAAAGCTGGGAGAAGGTGTCAGGAAAAAGATTCCACAATAGGTCCACGATGTTGCTGTGACATTTTTGTTAACCTCTCAAAAATGGTCAAGTGAAACACTAAACTTAGTTTCTCTAGGGAAGAGTGTTACAGTTTTGACAAAAATATCAGCTTGGATATTTTGAAAGCTAAAAAAGTCAAAAACTTGTTTTCAGTGCTTTTGTCAAAAATTATTCCTAGGGCCGGCGAGATAACTCAGCGGACAAAGCACCTGGTTAGGCAAACTCAGGGACTGCAGTTAGATCCTCCCCAGCAGCGCCCCCAGGATGGGCTGAGCCGGCCGAGTCTGGGCATAATGGCGCGCACCTGTAATCCCAGTGCTAGGGAGGCTAAAAGCAGGAGGATCACCACAAGTCTGAGCTGCATAGTGAGACCCTGCAACAACCAAATACAGGGAAACAAACAAAATCTAATTTCTTATTCTGGCCCACAAATAGGTTTGAAGCGCCCCCTGCTGGCCCTTGCCTAATATATCTCAAGTAATTTGGAGGCAGAGGTTTTTTTTTTTAATTTATTAATTTTGTTGAGAAAAACAGATAAAACAACAATGAAACAGTTTCAAATCAGGTTAGTAGGACGGTTACAATAATTAATGCATTGCATATTGTTGTCTTTGTAGTAGTTGTTTAGAGGACAAGATGCAGATGTCTAAACAATATTAGCACAAACTTTTATTCTCAATGAACTAAGAGAAAGTAGCTGTATATCTATCCTAGTAGAGGTTAAACATTTGTAACCTTCAAAAAAGTGGCTGAGGTCTGCTGCGGCTCTCTGCTGAAACGGCCTGTTTGTAGTCTCGGCAGATGTTTAACACATAGTGTTCTTTAATTTTCTTGGTTTTTATCTGAGAAGCTCACAGTCACAAATGGTACTTTTAAAAGGAAAAGCACTTCTTGTTTATCTTGTTTTCTGAGAAGAGGATTTCATTATTCATATTTCAGTTCCAAAGCTCTCTAAACAGTTTTATTTTGAAATGGAATTTAATCTAGGACGATAATACTAATTTTAACAAATACCTCCGATTATGGGCAAATCCCTCCTTTTTTTCTTTCATGATTTTAACCAGCAGATGGTGCTACTTCCTTGTATTTACTGAAGACAGACACAGACTGTTTCACAGCACGGGCTTGGAGATGTTTAACTTTTAAGTTAAACAGGTGGATGTTTAACTTTTAAGTTGGTTTTGTGGATTTAAACCTTTACCCAGAGGGGCTGGGGAGATAGCTCAGGGGCACAAGTGCCTGCCTGGCAAGTGTAAGGTCCTGAGTTCGATTCCCTGGTCCTTTGCTTCCTGGCTGTGGGTGTGGACGCTGTGAGAGTACCAGAGCCTCCACCCTCTGTCGCCCGTGCTTCAGGTTAGCAGATGCAAGGGAAGCTGTGTCTTTCATCTTATAAACACTGTTTCACTAAGTATACTGTGTGTGTGTGTGTGTGTGTGTGTGTGTGTGTGTGTGCGCGCGTGTGCTAACAGTGGAACTCAGGAATTTAGGACCTTGCTCTTTCTAGGTAGGCACTTAGGCCACTGAGCTGTCTCCCCAGCTCCAAACACTGATCAAAACAAAAAAAAATACTTATAACGATCTTAGACCGGTCAGACAGTCTTTAATA
The DNA here is from genome assembly GCA_004027915.1 of Capromys pilorides. Classification (NCBI taxonomy): domain Eukaryota; kingdom Metazoa; phylum Chordata; class Mammalia; order Rodentia; family Capromyidae; genus Capromys; species Capromys pilorides. The sequence goes on along the minus strand of PVKN010027024.1, from coordinate 3,828 downwards.
GAAATTTATAAAGATACACAATGTTCTTCTCAAACCGTGTGTAAGCCCAGCTCTACAAAGAATAATAATATTTACCGTTAAGCTAAAAGCAACCTTGGAAAAGGAAAGCTGAAATCAGGAGGGGCAGGTGGCTGGCTGGACGTGTGACTCATGCTCCAGGGGCCATGCCACAGCAGATCCAGCATCCCTTTACTTTCCTACGCTCCTGGGCCCTCGCCGTTGGATTGAACCCACAGGACACAATCAGACTGATGAAATACGGTGCACTTCAGGGCATCATTTCCAGGCTGAAGCACGCAAAGCTCATGAAGAATTCTTCAGTTCTCTTTCCCCAACCAAGAATCCGTGAACACTGGATGCTTAGGATGGCACAGCTTTGAGATGGTGGAAGCTCCACTGACCTGGGTCTCTGAGACACTGTGCAGGCTAGAAAATTCTATCAGTTCAGGTGCTAACCTACTGAGAGTTTAGGGTTGGTGAACAAAGCCAGCTTTGTTGGTACAAGGCTGCACCGCTCTCCTGCTCCTAAAGCAGACGTCACTCGCTTCTCTGTTAGATTATATTGCTGGAGCTTTTCATAACGTCTTGATTTGATGTCACTCTCTCTACCTATTGATACCGTGTTCTCTCTTATACCTTAACTTGCATTTGCCTCTTGACAAGAGTTACAATCAGCTTCTCAATAAGAGGCATTTTAGCAGGAGTTGTCTAGACAGAGCTGGTTGGAATCTCAGCAATTTGTTTTTATAACTTGTTGTATATCCTTATCAAGTATTAGCTCCCCTGAGCCCTATAATTGGAGCTAATTCTAAGAAGCTTGATATGAGGATTTATTTAATCAAAAAATAATTTGAATAGTATGTTTTAAAATTAAAAATACCTAGTATTTGACTTTTCATAATTTTTACCTTGGCTTTTAAGACATCTTCTGTCTGTAGAATGAGTTTGCCATATAAGGAATGTGAACAGAAAGAATAAATTGAACTTCTATTTCTGACAGGATTTTTTTTTTGGTGGAGGGGGGGAACTGGGGTTTGAACTCATGACCTTGCACTTGCCAGGCAGGCACTTGTGCCACAGAGCTATCTCCCTAGCCCCTTGACAGGCAAATTTTGATCCTTCAGGACTTGTGGGCTTGGAGAGCTCAGGGTAGCCCAGTCAGGCTCTAGTAAAGGGATGTGTTACTCCTACCTACTGTTGCCAGACTGACTCATGGGCAATGCTCATTCCTGCTCTGACATCCTGTTTTGTTTTTTTTTTTCCACCAAAAAGCCTATGTGGTTTTTTAGAAACATGAAAGAAATTCTGTCATTCTCTTGCTCAAATCTCTCATGATTTTGCATTGCTGTTAGAATAGACATCTAAATCCATCACTTTTAACTAAGCCTAGAGGGTTTCTGTCTCCAGTTCTTTAACTTAACCTCACCATTCCTCTTTCTTCCCATAGTTTGAGCCAACAGGTCTCTTGCATGTTGTCTTAGTTACTTTTCTGTCGTTGCTGGGACAAATACCTGACATTCAAAACAAAGGAAGGAAAGGTTTATTTAGCTCACAGTGCTGCAGGTTTCAGTCCATATTTGGCTGGCTCAAGACTGAGTGGAACAGAGCAGAGAGCATCCAGTTCGTGGTGGCGGAACAGCAACAATCGTGACAGAGGCAACAGACCAACCAGGGCACAGAGAGCAACAGCCCACATCTGTCTCTCTGTCTCTCCTTATATTACATTCAGGCTCTCTGCCTTAGCCTATCCACCTTAGGCCACACCAATAATCCCAGCCATTCTCAGACCGATAACCCCATCACTACTAAAACACATAATCCCAGTGGATCAAGAGTCAAGTAATCCCAGCAGTACTCAGACCCATAATCCCATCAGTACTAAAACACATAATCCCAGTGGATCATGACTCAAGTCTCAAGCTCTAGAAGTCCCTGCCCTATGATTGCATGAGGCTTTGGGGGGATAACTAGACATAAACCATAACACATTTGCTTAGGATGTATTACAGTGAGACAGACAAGCCACCCTATGGAGGCTTATGTTCGAGAGCTATAACAGAAAAAGATACAGCATTTAAGCAATTACATAGCATGCTGGAAGGTTAGAAATGTCATGGAAAAGGAAAAACATACACAGCTGGGGAAGGGAGAATCAGATGTCTGCGATTTGGAACAGCTGGTCAGGATAGTGTACCACACCGGGCAAGTATGGCATGGAGGGGCTCTGCTTTAGGATGATACAGAAGTCATATGCATTAAGAAGAAACCATACCTGGTATTTTTAACTTGCTCCTGGGGTAGCAATATGCAGCATTATTAATAATCCTTGGCCACACTGGGTAGTGACAGCTCCCAGTCAGCAAGAGACAGCCTATGATGCACTGGAATGTTGGACAAGGACATCTGGTAGTTTGGGTGCGTTTAAGACACCCTCAAATTGGAGCTGCCCTGGGTACCTACAGCTGCGTGTGCCGGGAGGAGGCACCCCCCCCCTCACGGAAGATGCTGACCTGGACAGGTGCCCCCCCAACCCCGTTCCTCCCTTTTTCTGCTTCCTACAAGCCCTTCCATCTTCCACCATGTTGTTTTTGCTCCAGAGCAGATGATCCTTAATGGCACTATGGGCTGAAATAAACCCCTCCTTTAAATTGCGACAAAATAAGTGTTCTTTAGTGACTGTGGGGAAAGTGACGAAAACAAAGGTCTGCAATGGTAAGAACAGGCCTGGCAGGGGGAGCATTCCATGTGGACTGAATTCCTCAAGTGGTGGTTCTCCACATTTCGACCTTATGGTAACAGAGATTAGTGAGACAAGAGATGCATCCTGTTAGGCAGGAAGGATGGCAGCCCTCAAATGGAGTCTGAAAGCCCAAAATTGAGTCTGTTGAGGCAACACCCTCTAGGGATCTTACAAAAACATCTTCCAGGTGTCCTGTGGCTGCCTGGGCCCTCCCCAGGGCATGGTCAGGCAGGCCATTGGCTCAGAGGTGCGGGGGCCTGTTAGGGCACTGCATGAATGCTATCTAGATTGCATCCTGAAAGATGTATTGTTCTATGGTGTGGAGACTATACTCCTTACACAAGTGCCAATTTTTTTTTAGTTGTTGTTGTTGTAAATTCTTTAAAAACTCCTAGACAAGCAGGCTTTGTGAGTATCGTACTCAGAGCTCCTCTGGGGCAGTAAGAACTTTGCTTCCTCAACTGTATATCATTTACTTTCTTGTCTTTTTATCTTTTAAATAAAGTTGCTTGCATCCTACCTCCTCCATTCATGGTTTTATTCTTCCTCACAGTGGACACGGCCTTGTCATTCTAGTAATATCGGAAGTCTTTTACCCTTCTAAAATTTGTTGGGGATCTCAAAATTTGTTCACTTTTTGTTCTGAAACTTAATAGCTGTCCTAAGGAGTCTGGGGCTACCCTTTGAGAATTTCTGAGGTGGAGGAACTACTGTTGGAGGGGTGCTCTTAAGGATTTCACAGGCAGTAGTTTAGTGTGTGAGCCTAGGGAAAAAGACAGGAAATAACTTAGAGATCACTGTATTGGATAGGATAGGCCTTTCAGCAAGACGAGTGAGTATTTAAGAGAACTCTGAGCAGAGGAATGGGGTAATCTTACTTAAATTTTTCAACGCAATGCAAAAGGTGAAAAGTAGCAAGAATATGAGCAGAGAGATCTGTAAGAGGTTATGTAGTAACTCAAGTAAAGGCGTCCACATTTATTGGTGGTAGCTCCAAATATATCATTTAACTTATTATAAACTCAGTCTTATTGAATTAATATCATTTTTGTCTGAGTGACTCACATGTAACATGTTTTCCTCATAGA
>PVKN010027023.1:0-13642 GCA_004027915.1 Capromys pilorides | reverse complement strand
GTACTTGGTTTATGTGTGCTTTTTAAAGGAAATGTCATAGAGAGCTTCAAAAAGCAGAGAAGTTCAAAGTTTGGCTTAGTAGCCAGCAAATACTACTTTCCTTGATTCTATGATGGCAAACTGAGATCTAGAGACATGACTTTATTTTAAAATAATCTCAATTATGAGGGTTTAGTCCATGAGGCAATTTGATCTTGAAAATTTTTGTCGTGAAAACTTACAGGCTCTATGTACAAAGCAAAGTTGAGCAGAGATATCATTTATTTACAGATGGGTTTTTCCTAAGTTCCTTTAAAAGCCAATACATCCACTGAGCTTGAATTCAGATTTAATTTTCAGATATTTGATTTTCTGCAAAATTTCAAGAACCCTTCAGCCATGTAAAAACATACTGAAACCCAGGCTCAGACAGACCAGTTCAGTTTCAACTTGAATTAGAAATGACTGACATGTCTAAGAAGGTGCTATTTCTTCCAGATTAGCTTATTCAGAACTTCATTTCCTTACAAAATGGGGAAAATTGTTCTTTACTTTGAATGGCTTTCCAGCATAGATACATATTTTTGGGTGTGATTTAACTTTATCAGCTATTTTCTTATCTGCCTGAGAGGATACAGTTGTTCAAAGCCAATTCACTCAGCTAATTCTTTCCTCTGTCATCTTTGCAATTATTTCAGATAGGCCTTGGCCCATCAATTCATTCTCCACCATGTGGTTTCATCTGGGATGAAGTTTTGTGGCCACAAAGTCAGTTGTCATGGCAACAGCCGAGCTGTTACAAGCTCAATATTGTGACTCTGCAGCAAGGAAAGAAAGAGGGAAACGAGTGGGGCTAGAGAGCAAGGGAGTGGAGGATAGCACTGGCCATTTCCAAATGTCTGTTTTCAGTAACTTGCCTTAGGACGGTCATACCTCATTCTTTCACATGATATTTTGTTCTACATTGATATTCTTATGGAATTTGAAATTTAATTAATATTTATTGAGAGGGAACTGTGAGATGTAGCCTGGGCTAAGTGTAGTGATAATTCATTTCTGCACACATTTGAGGAGTCTGTATTGACTCCTGTCCTGTACCAGGCCAGGTTACAAGACCCAGCAGTAAACAACTTTGATGATGTCACGACTCTCCTGTACCCTTTACTCCAGTGGAAGAGTCATGCAGTGATTAAGTAAATCTAGCAATAAGATGTGTTCAGGTGACTATATGCGGCAAAAGAAATTAAAATGCAATACTGTGATAAAGCGATGGAGGAGTGCTGGGCACAGCACTTGGGGGAGCCTGAAGACATGAAATTGGGGCTAATGCCTCAATGGCAAGGCGTGTGGAATGCATATTGGGCAGGGAAGGCATTACAGACAGTGATCATCAAGGATGAAGAAACCCAGGCATGAATTTCTTAAATTTTCTTTTATGGTGCAAGACTGCCAAGGAGCTTTGAGGGAAGAAAAGAGGAGAATGAAGAGAAGGAGATATGGTCTCAGAGGCAGGAAGGGGACCAGTGCTCACCAATGCCAGTAAGGCCAACTCCATGAGTGTCTGTCTGACTTGTGCCATTGTCCAAGGCTTTGGATCAGAAGGATCTTGCATTAGGTTTAATGCTCACCTAGGCAGTCTTGAACTTCTTTATGATTTTTATCTTTGAGCTACTCTTTTGCTGGTAGAGTCTGATGGATGATGGAACACATATGTTGGTGGAAATATGTACAGTGCAAAATATATCTGTCTGCTGTCACTCATTGTTTCATGTGTAGAGAATGTTTCTGTTGCCTCATGAGTGTAGACTTCCAGTGGACTTCTGGTATGTGGAGCTCAGAAAAACTCAAAGACAGTGCAAGTCAATGGTGCTATATCAACCATAGAGTAAGTGGAATTGAGGGCGCAGCAAAGTGCCTGTGTGTTTCCTTTGACCCAGAACCTATTCTGGTAGCAGGAAAAGAAAAGGAATGGCATTCTACTAAGTACCCAGGATGAGGGTGATGAATCAAATCACTTCTCGCTCAGACCCTTTCTTATATAGTCAACCATACACTGTGAAATTAGCAACATGAAAGGCAAGGAAAGGGATGGTTCAGAGGATGTTTCCTTTCAGTCCTTCCTTATTCACCAGGAGGCCACATGTAGAAGTCAATAAAAATAGTCAAATTTTGTGCAATTATTCTGCTTAGGGAAATATATATATATATATATATATATATATATATATATATATATATATTGGTTTTTACTTGCTGCTGGGACAAATATCCAACACTCAAAATGAAAGAAGGAAAGATTTATTTGGCTCACAGTTTGTGGAGGTTTCAGTTCCTACTCTGCTGGTTCTAAGGCAAATGACACAGTTCTTGGCAGCAGAAAGCAATGAAGAGCAGAGGAGGAGCAGCAGCTGTGGCATCCATCAAGCCTCTCTCTTCCAAATTCTGCACAGGCACTCTACTGTGAAGATCGGATCTCTTCCAAAGTGGAGTGGCTGGAAGATCAAGTTCCTCCAAAGACCAGGACTTCTTCAAGGAATTGGGGGGGTGGTGGGGTGGGGCAGGGCCACATAAAGTCTTCCTCAATTCCTTTTTATACACTTTTTCGTGCTGAGTCACTCTGGGGTGGCCCATCTGGCCCTAGGGTGGAACTAGTCACCCCAAGGTGAGACCAATCACATCCCAGGGCAGGCCCTCCACATCCTGCAGGATGGGGACCCCACAGCCCAGAATCCAGTCAAGCTTCCTCAAGTTGACACAATGTATCAACTATATATATATATATAATTTCTGTGATTTCACATATAAATTAGATATGCTAAAATTGACATTGCGTTATATACAAATTCATGCTTATAACTTTGTAACTACAGCTTTACTGAGAATGACATTACATAGCACATACAAAACAATACAAGAGGTCTAGATACAGATGGCTGAAGAAAAAATGTCTTGTACTTTAGTATATTTAAGAGCACTTATTTTTCCTGCCTTTTTGAACAAGGGGCCTTGGATTTTAATTTTCCACTGCACTCCAGAAATATTGTGAGCCGGGTCATGGTAACATAAATCACATGGCAACAGGTATCGTTTCACAGAAGAACTTGGGGGAAATTACTTAACACATCCGAGCCTTCATTTTCTGAGCTCCCGAGTGATATTTTAATGAAGATCATTTCTTAAGATATTGCACATCCTTCACTGGGCAGAATCTTTTCTAGTTGGCAGATATTCAATAAAGAGTAAATGTGAACAGGCCCTGTAAAACAGGAAGTTCTGTATGAATGTGATTTCTCTTGGGTTGGAGAGATGAGAAAAGCCTTCTAATAAGACAATCTTCTTCACAAAGAAATGCTTGCTTTAAAGGTAGAAAGAGAGAATGCAGCAATATGTCTATGATGGTCAGTGGCATGTGTTAATTTAGCTGGTTTGAAGGAGGTCCAGAGAGCCTCAAAACATTATTCTTCTGCCTGCTTGTGAAAGTATTTTCACAAAAATTTGCATTTGAATCAGTGGAGTAAAAACACCCCCAGCACTTAATTCATAAAGTATTTTGTTACAACCAACAAGTCCCGGACTCGTACACAGTCCTACGGAAAATAGGTCTTAAGTTCTAGGAAAGACCATGGTTAGTTCTAGAAAGCATTTCAAGGCACAGGCAAAATGTTATGAATGATAAAAATAAGGGATGCATTACATGAGGGTTTGCCATTAGTGGAATTTTAATTGATAGTAGCATATTGTATGAAAACCGTACCTAGAAAGATAAGAATCACAGAGCCATGCAGTTTTTTATATTTAGCCCAGAAAAAGCATTTCGTAGTGCTCAATTGCTGGTTTTAAATATTTAACAGACTTTTATGTGGAAACTAAAATTGGATTTTCTCTTTGTTGGGCCTTATTTAGAATTGGGACAAATGACGAGGCATTGGAAGAAGATGGATTTTGGTTTGATGCGCAGGCCTTTCCACTAAAAGTTGATCTTCCCATCACAGGCAATGTCCTCTGGTGGCCCAAGTGACCATTTTCCAGGTATGCTATTAAATTAAATATCGAACCATACAGCTTCTATGAGTCTTTCATAAACAAGATTCCATAAAGCTGTTCTGGAATTCAATTCACAGTGAAAATCATTTGGTTTCTCTCACATGGCAGTCATTTCCCTGTTACTTCAGAATTTATGCAAGTCTCTGAAAATATTTTACCTTCACCAAAATTACAGTTTGCATGACTGGCCCAAAATATTGCACCAAGAAACTTATCCTGAAGACATTCAATTTGAGTTGGATTTTTAAAATTGAGGCCAAGATTTTAGTTTGGGAAGTAAAAGGGGGAAATGCACAGAATGTGCACAGAAAAAAGTGCTCATACATAACATTCTTATAAAATTTGGCAGACATTGAACTTTACTGGTGACTCAGAAGTAGGTCTTAAGTTGCCTGCTGCTAAGTTAGTTTTAGACGAAGCTAAAATAAAAGTGTTTTTAAGTGGGAATTTCCATGTGGTGGGTTGGGTATACTGAAGGGACCATCAAGGGCAGGAATTGTGAACATGTTCTGAGGTTATAGTTTCCAGAAGTTCTGTGTGCCTTGGAACCCTTATCTCTTCTCTTATGGCTAACTCTAAAATGCCCCCCAAAATTTCATGAATTTGGATGGTGATTAGACCTTTGAGGTGCTATGCTTACCAAAGTATTAGTTAAGGAAGGTGGCCTGGTCAGAGAAGGTAGGTCACTCAGAGTGTGACCTGGAAGGGTGCATCTTATGCCCAACTGATCTCTCTGCTTCCAGTCACCATGCTATGATGGCTTCCTCTGCCAGGCCTGCCCACCATACCATGTTTACTTTGGAGCTAGCCCACCATGGACTGCACCTGCTGAAACTATGAGCACAAATCAATTGTCTCCTCTAAATTGTGAGCATTGGGTATTTGTACCAACAACACAAAATCTGCCTAAGACAATTTCTGAGTGGCTCTTTCTGTGTAGGTCTCTTTTTCTGGCACCACATGACTCTGGCACATTGACCTTGGTTAACCAGAATAAGGATAGTTCTCAAAGTGTGATCTGGCTGGAAGCTAAAAGAGAACTATGTGGACTCTTCATAGGGCCTTAACTGGTAGAGCCCAACACAGTTGCTATTGTTGCAACTGTTCATGACACATCATATGGAGCCATGTGACAGCAGGATACGGTGAAACCCCAGGTAACAGAGAAATGACAGTAAACAGAGTACATAGTATGGCAGACACAATGACATGGAGCAAATAAGAGCAGAAAGAACTGTTGAGGAGGCAGAAGCAGCAGAGGCAAAGAGCTATAGTAGTTAGGCTATGACCATAACATTGGCAATCTAGATGCTTATTAATGGTTTCCAGGAGGACAGGAAAGCCTGCACATCATGGGTACACCTGAGAGTCAAATTTTGTGCTAAACATTTAGAAAAAAATTAGAGAAAAAGACCCCAGTAGGCTTGATAGAGAGGAGAGGCTCTCTAGAGAAGCCAAGGGCATGCACTGAATTTCAATTGCTAAGGATGCTGCAGGTAGCAAGTGGGAATAGTAACATAGGTGAGCAAGGATGAGAAGACTGTGGATTGCAGAACAAGCTCATTCGCTAAAATCCACCATTTGTTTTAGAAGTGCCAACATAACCTGTGTGGCACCTTCATATTTAGCACCATTTTATGGAGAAGACAAAGAAAAGGGCAGCAGTGTCCGATGCTCCTGGCTTGGCCCTCCAGTCCTCAAGATCTTTCCAACACTCTCCTCCACAGCAGAGACCGCATTCCCCTCCATTGTGACAGGGTGAAAGGCTTGCTCTGAGGGCTTAATACTTTCTGCCAACACAAGCGTAAATCGTGCAGATGATTTGGGGGCTGTGGACAGCTGACCATTGGACCAGGGTAGGGAGCTTCTGATCATTTTCTATAAATAACTGAACTGTTTTCAGCTGTAATGATTTGCTGTCTTTCTAGGCAAGCTGAACTTGAACCAAGAAGCAAATTGTTCTGACTCTTTCCACAGGTGCTCTGACCAAAACCAAGCCAGGGTCAATCGTCTGTGAAGGGACAGAGCTCTGATGTCATGTGCCATTGATGGGTTTAAAGGGATTTGGTGGCTGGGCTTTAAATTAACGATTCAAGGCAGGTCCTTGAGAGGTGGAACCAGAGACTGTTCAGCTCAGGGCCAGGGAAAGCTGCTTCTGTGCTTTCTTTTTTTTTTTTTAAAGAAAAATTTAGCAGAGAGTCAAATGACAGAGAAAACTCTTAGCAAATGCTAATACAAAGCAAGGCCTAGTCTATTAAAATCCTATTAACTGGTATACAGATTTCTGCTCTTCACGCACACGTACACACACTGCCAGGTTTGCTTGTTGGTTTATTATTCATACATGAAGAGAAGCTTCTTGAGGAGATCATAAATACAATTTGTGTCAGCCAATCAAGGGGAGGGTTTCTGATGAGGTGATAAACAATAGAATTCAGAGGGGTTAAGAGATGAGGTGGAAAATGAAAGCTGAGCTGTGCTTCTACCAGACACCTCCTGTGAAGCAGCTGGAGAGATAAGGTCCTCTGAAGAATAACAAGTCAATCTGCATAAACCCACTAATGTAAAACCGGGTTTCAAAACTGCCTGCTTCAGGGATAGGGGGCCACAGTGTGGTAGTTTAGGACTGGGGATCTGCAGGCTGGGTGTGTCCTGAGCCCTTGGCAGCATTTGTAGGGCACTGGCACCGGGCGCTGTGAGGACAGGCTGAACTTTAGAGTTGCAGATTTTGCCATGGATCCCTAAGAGTTGGTCTTAAAGCCACATACCTGATGAATCTGCATCCTGGCTTAAATGACTCAGAGTTCCGGAACCTTCAGTTCAGACAAAGAATTACAAGAGAGAAGCAACCATAGAGCATAAAGGACTTTCTATAATTTCAAGTTGCTTGGTGAAAAACCTTCTCCGGGGCATGAGATCCATAGGCACTCTCTACAATTTATTGGCAGCCCTGGGCAATCCAGCAAGAAGAGCTGGGATTTCATGCAGTGTTTAGAGGACTGGGAGAGCATTTATAACAGGCCCAGAAGGCAGTGTGGTCTTGTTTAGAGAGGTTAACATTGCATCTTGATATATCAAAGGACAAAATGGCAATATGACCATTGCAGGCCACTGATAGAGGGCTCTGGCCTGGTTTTCTCTTGCCTCCTACCCTCAGGAGCCAAGTGCTGAACTAATTGGCGAGCCAGCAGTTGCTGTGGTACATAACCCAAGCCCTTAAGCACTGATGGATAACTGCTGACAGCTCATGGTTACATCTCTCAGGATAGGGCTTGTCCCTAGTCAGGTAGTTAAGTCCCAGACTTTTTGCCTCAATTCCAGACAACTCTGAAAGACCGTCGTGGCCCTGGAATGCCACCACTTTGAAGCAGCCACAGCATTGTCACAGTTGTGCTATTATCCATCTTCTCTTCACTCAGTCTTGCTTTTTTCCTGCCTCGCCCCACTTTTCCCTAAGGCAGGCCCTGAGATGTTCTCCAAGGAACAGACTCCTTGCTTCAGAGGCGGTGTTCTAATGAGACTGATCTGAGAGTATGGGAGTCTATGATATTGATTAGGACTTATTTATTAGAAGGAGGGAGCTGGGTCAGTGTTTTCAGGCAAGTTACTTAATTTCATTTTCATTTTTAAATATCATTAATGGAGTGCTTGAAAAATGTTTACCGGGTTTCAAAACTGCCTGCTTCAGGGACAGGGGGCCACAGTGTGGTAGTTTAGGACTGGGGATCTGTAAGTTAGAAGGCTTAGTCACAGGATCTCAGACTTTTGGGAATCGGCGTGAATGAAGGGGATGGATTTTGTTTACATCTGCGGACATTGTAGAGCTATTGAAGTAATGCCCATCTTCTATGTGTCAGGCTTCCTGGACTGCTTGTTTACAGATGGTCCTGCTATTTGTTTAGAAAAGGGAGAGAAAAGTATGTTTATTAAAAATAAAAACAATATAGTTTGGATAACAAAGAAGGAATTATTGGGTTGGCCAAACAGACCAGAGGATTAAAGTACCTGCTTAGGCAGGCTAAGGAACCAGGGATTGAGCCCTGGAATACCCTGCTGCCCTGCCCTCGGTGAGAGCTGAGAGGGCAATTGAGACTGGGTGTGATGGCTCACGCCTATAATCCCAGCACTTGGGAGGCTGAAAACAGGAGGATCACTATAAGTTTGATCTGTGTAGTGAGACCCTGTAGACCTAGTACTAAACGTATGAAACAGAATAGAAAACCAAACAAACAAACAAAAAAGAAATTATTCACACCTCGAAAGGCTAAGACAGGAGGGTAGTGAGTTTGAGACTGGCCTGGGCTAGAAAGTGAGCTCAAGGCCAGCCTGAACTATACAGTGAGAACCTGTCTCAAAAAGATAACAACAGCAACAGCAACAACAACAAAAAATCCTCCTTATGTCATATTTTTAAGGTGATTTTTTTTCTTTCCTCAATTGCCTTTGCTTCTAAAAATATAAATGGAAAAATCCTCTCATTCCTACTCTGGATATTTGAGAATTCCAACACTGCTTTTGTATTCTTCTCCTCTCTGCACAGAAAAATTGAGTCGTTGTGGGGTTCTTTTCCTCTCTTTTTCATTTTTTTACTTTTATCTTGTTCTGCACTGAAGTCTATTGTTAGCAGCAGTGTTCAAATGTGAGGTGCTGATAAACTGCACAAGTAACCCAGCTTGGGCCTGAGGAGTTTGAGGGTTGCATAAAATAAGTTCCATTCAACGATTATAACAATGTATTAATTCTACCATCAGGGAGCCTCTTACTCATCAGTTGTAAAACCCTGTGAGCAGGAAGGTGAAGATGCAAATCACAGACCACGCGGCGCGCATCCATCACCTAACACCTCGTTAGTTTCCATAGGGCACTATGCTGCGCTCTTTGCTTCACTTAATTTCCTTTAATGCTGAAGAACCTGTAGTCATTTTGGACAAGATAAAAGATAATCACAATCACCAGCTACTGTGGTGTTCCTTTGTGTTTAAATCAGAACAGGCAGATGACAGGGTATTATTAGATGCAGCCTAACACCACTGCTGAAAAGGCAGTGTAAGGAATCGCAGGGTGTGGATCAGCACGTGAGTGGGCAGAGGAAGACATAGAGAAAGCAGGAAGGCAAGATGGCAGGGCAAAAAGTTCTCATTGAAGTCAATGCATCCTGCTAGGTCAATGATGGAGGAAGGAATACACAGTTCCCCCAAACAACTGCTTAACCTAAAGCAATAAAATGACCCAAATTACCTCGCAGTGGCTAGGGAGGTAGAATAAATGGGTTCTTGCCTCTTATTTTGGTTCGGTGTTTAAACAGTGGTTGAATATCCAGACAACTGCCCTAGACGCGAGATCATTCTGCATTGCCAGAAAAATGCAGTGGCCACGAGAGGGCAGAAGAGAGCTGAGAACAGCTCCTAAGAAGGGCTGCTTCTTCCAAGGTGGGCACCTGCATCACACAAGGTCTCACAGACGGTCTTTGCTTCTGGCTAAGGAAGGTATTCCAGTTAAGGTGCTACCCCCGCACAGGGCTGCCCTCGACTAGGGTACCACGGAGGGCCCTGTAGGTTGTAGAGCTGCTCTAATCCTCAGCATGCTCATCAGCAAAATGGGGGCAAGAAATAGTGTATTATTTATAGAACTGTTGTGGGCACTAGGTGCAAAACTACTGGCATTCAGTAGTCACTCAAAAATCAGGGACATTATAAAATGATAATTATTATCTTATGTGATTGGGGTTTTTCAGGGTGTTTTGGGTTAAGATTTCCTTTCTCTACCCAAGTTAGGCTTCAGAATTGATCATAGTAACATTTCCTTTCAAGTAAGAAGTGGATTTGCAGTTTGCCCCTCTGCAGGGCTACAGCTGCAGACAGCAATGCCCATGTGTCCCTGGCATGTGTGCACACCTGGCTTACTAAAAATGACAGAGCTGGCCCGTGACGGTGCTGAGATGAGACAGAAGCGAAGTCTCACAGAATGCCCAGGTTCAATAGGATTTTCCCTCTGAAAGTAGGAGAAGACTGGTTTGAAGCAGCAACATTAGTTTTATTTTATTTTATCTTATTTTTTTGGGGGGAAGGGTCTACAGGGTGTTCAGGGTCTTACTACTAGATTGGACTCAGAGTGATCCAGCTGTTTTCAGTCTTCCAAGAGCTGAGATTACAGGTGCACGCTACCATACCCAGTCTCAATTGCAGTCTCAGCACGCCCCAGGGGCAGGGCCAGCACAGCTGGTCAGGGATTGAACCCTCGGCCCCTGTGCCCGCTTGCAGGCATGAAGCAGCAAAATTAGAAAATAGGGATTTCACAGTTTTAAACCCAAGTGAGCATTTTAATTGCACATGTATATGTGCACTAGAAACTTTAGGGCCTGGGTATTTTCAAAATGTTGATTTACAAAAGGATAATGTTATTGCAATAGAGGTGAATCCAGATTGGATCTTGACTGAGAATTCCAGCAAAGTGAGGACCCGTTGCCTTAGTTCTGGTGCAACACAGAACTGTGGAGCCAAACAGCGGCCTGGAAAATACAGTCTAGAAGCCAGCAGCATAGCAACCACAGCAGCAGAGTTTGGGTGAATCAAGGTGCTTTTCTATACCTGTGATTTTCTGAGAGATTTTTCTGCACAGTGAGGTAGAGTGGGGATGTAACTAACCAGAGACTTCCAAATAATGAGTCAGAGGGTTAAGACTAGAGTCAAAAGTCAGAGCCATCTTTCTTTTTCTCACACTCTGGGGATGTCATAAATATCACCAACTATTGACTTTTCACTACCTGTTTCTCCATTTTTGTCTGGTTAATGATGCATCGAAGTCAGCTTAATGGACAAAGTTTCTCACTAGTCACCAAGATAGACGAATAAACAAAAATGATCTACAGCAAAAGTGTGATGTGGGGAAAATAAATTAGGGTTTTGGTGGAAGTAAGCTAAATGTAAGTCAATGGTGGGATGAGACAGACAATAGGTAATGCAGTCTGCAATGAGTCATACAGGGCCTGGGAGGAGAGAGGATGAGAGCTGGTGCTCTCAGTGTTTTTAGACACTCTGATTATAGAAAATGTATGAGCTATGAAATGCTCCTCAGGAATGTACATGTCGCCCCTCAGGTGGACTCGTATGGAGGAAATGTTCTCAGGTGCCTGCTTTGTGCTGTCGGTGTTCATTGTGAACGCAGTGCTTATATACTCAGCACTGCCCATGCCTAAGCAATCAACATTGCTCTTTGCTCCCCATCTACCTGAGAACAGGTGAGTGTGTGGAGTCATGCATTGGAGTAACTCAAAGGACTCTGAATGGAGGGCCTGAATGGTGCAGCAGAGGGGTCCAGCTCTGAGGTATCAGAATTTCCATGGTGTCTTTCTTTGGAAAGCACACTGGCATCATACTCAAGAGCAGGAGCAGAGTAGAAGGAATGAAATGGCTCCTAGGTACATGGCGGTCAGTAGACCCAGTGACTGTAGTGGTGATGATAAAATTCACAAGTGACTGATGTGTGTACCGAAACAGCTCAGGGAAAGGGTGAGGGCTGGTGTTTCCAAATGCATCAACAGCAACACAAGTTGATGAATGAGTAGAAGTAAGTTGATAGACAAAAGATAAGAACATTTCATTAAATCATCAAATCTCAGTAAGGGATGCCACAGACTTTCTTTTATTTTCCTGCCTTTGATTTTTTTTTCTGTATAATACAAAAATATTTTGGAATTCTCTCAATCAAGTCAATCCCAATTGCAATAACCGATACAATGGAAACATTTTTTATTACTGCAGTTGTTTCCAGGAAATAATTAATGCAAACTGCATTTTATCTAATAATTTTTGGATCCACTCGCCAAGTTTCTATGAAAATCACTTACGCAGGTTTTGGTAGGAGGACTTGAGCTCACAGATGGTCTTGGCGGTGGTGAGCAGTCGGGGGAGGCATTTGCATGCATGGGAAAAGGGATAAAACAAATGCTCCTGAACATCAGTGGGGAATCAAAACTGTTTCTTGATAGCATGAAATAATTAACTTATAAATCAGAATAAAGTGAACCAATCCCGCGTTTAATTATTTTTTTCCACTTTCTTGAATCCTGAAGTATCTCCCATGCCACGTTGTCCATAGGTTTGCTCAATAAACAGACAATGTGTTTGTACAGTTATTTTCTGTTTCTTGTGTGTGTGTGCATGTGTGTGAGTGTGCATATGTGCGTGTGTATGTGTGTGTGTTTATATGTGTGATTTTGTCTTCCCATATCTGAAATTTCCATCTTTGCATTTAATTTTCATTGCATGTAATAGGAGGATAATTTTTTTTCTCATGGGAATCAAAACACTAAATCTGTTTTTTTGTTTTTGTTCATGACAGAATTTTTAATATTTTACTGGAAGTTTGCTTTTTGGAAATAAGCTTAGAATCATAGATGAGTTAAAGAAAAAGTACAGTGAGTTTTTGTGTATCCCTATCTTTCTTCCCTAGAGTTGATGAGTTATGTAGCCATTGTGCAATCATCAGCATTAACAAAAGATACTGTTATAGCATCTTGAAGCAAGTTGGACACTTTAATTGCATTTCAACAGTCTGTTCACACCGAGGCTTGACTGCCTCTCAGTGTTTTTTTATCTTTCATGATCTAACTATGATCAAGGTGTCTGTCAGGTTTCTCCATGAGCAGTTATGGTTTCTCCCTTTTAAATTTACAAATATTTCAAAAGAGGGTACTCATAGATGACACAGATACTCTGTTTTTATCATACTTCTACTCACTAACTCTAATGTCCTTTTTTTTTAGTTCTTGTCTACAACATTGCCGTGTTTGCTTAATAGAGAGCTCATATTTCTATCATTTCTTCTAAGCCTTTTGACTGGAATTCTATTATAAGGAAAATCTGTTGGATATCTCCATTGATTTACACATACATCCAATTAACAGGTCTGAACTTATGGGAAGATATTCTTTGTGTGTGTGTATGTGTGTGTGTGTGTGTGTGTGTGTGTGTCTGTGTGTGTGTCTGTGTGTGTATGTGCAGGGTCTCACTACACAGCTCTGACTCATAGTGATGCTCCTGTTTCCTGCCTCCTAAATGCTGGGATTACAGATATGCACCACGACACCCAGACTCCATCGCCGGCTCAGCGTGCCCAAGAGCAGGGCTGGCATGGCAGGCAGGGCCAAGAATCAAACACCGGCCTTTGTGCTTCCGTAAGCAAGCGCTTAGTTCACTGAGCTATACCGCTGGCCCAGAGAAGATATTCTTATTTGGGGAGTAGCAATCCATTACTGCCACTACTTATTTTGATGTTCAAATGGTTCCAGATTTTGACATTCACAAAAAGTTATGTATGGCTCCTGCATTGTTTCAACACATTTCCTGTTCACTGTTCAAGTACTTGCTTAGTTCCTGGCTTCTTGAGAAGTTTTGCGGATATCCATTAATTCCCTCATCCCAACACTGTTCCAGCCACTTTCCAAAGAAGTTCTGATTTCTTTTATTGGGAGTGGTATCTAGAAAGTAAAATCTGAACCTAGCTTGGGCTTGTGATCACTAAGTGACATTGTTCCCAGGCACCCTCCTGTCTCTGGATGAAAAATATGAGTTCGTGATGCTATCTCTGATTTTAACCTTCTCTCCAAGCTTTATTCTAA
>PVKN010027022.1:0-13645 GCA_004027915.1 Capromys pilorides | reverse complement strand
TTTGCTTGCTTGCTTGCTTTCTTTCTTTCTTTCTTTCTTTCTTTCTTTCTTTCTTTCTTTCTTTCTTTCTCTCCTTTCTTCCTTTCTTCCTCCATTTCTCTCTTTCTTTCTGTCCTTCCTTCTTTCTTCCTTCTTCTCTTCTTTTTTAGGACCCAAGTGGGGTTTTCTTTTTCACCTGAAATGACACACAAAACCTGAATAGGTACATGTAGTGGTTGATACGTTGTGTCAACTTGGCTGGATGATTCAGTGGCCTGGCTCCCTGTTGGTGAGAGTCCCGCCCCGGGGTACAATTGATTCCTCCTTGGAGCAGGCTCAGGGTCTGCCTAGGATATGATTGGCTCCTCCCTAGAGTGGGATCAAGGACCCATGCTGGGGTATGATTGGAGCACAGAGACTTTCTAAAGGGCGGAGGAAGGAGTCAAGACGTCACTTCCTCGGAGAAGCTTCAGTCTTCGCAGTCGGCCTGGACTTCATCATCTGGCTTGCAGCGCAGACTCTTCAGCCTCCAGCTTGGATCTTTCACCATCCATCACAGACACTTCAGTCTTCTATCGCAGACCCATCAGCCGACGGATAGAGACTTACACAGAGCACTGCAGTGAGTTTCAGACCTCGGGACTGAATTCTCCAGTCCGGAGTGTGCAGATGCCCTCTGAACGCTTCCTCATCTGAGTCTGTGGCTGACTATTGTAAGACAATCTTATAACTCCTTATATATTGTATATTTTGTGTTAATATCCATTCCTTATATTTTTCTGTTCCTCTAAGTAAAACCCTGACCAATACAGTACAATATACACAAGCAGAGGTTTTTTTGGCTTTATTCATAGTAGACAAAATTGGAAACATCCAAGTACCCACCCCACCCCCAGGTTACTAAACTGTAGGGTATCCCTGCAGGAGACCCTGTTCAGCTATACATGGGAAGCTGTACCAATGTGTGCAGACTAGGCTACAGCTCAAGTGATCGTGCCACGTGACAGGACACAGGTGCAGAGGCCTAGGAACTGCAGAATTTCTTTCACGTGAGCGCTTAGAAAAGGCAAAACCAACAGCACAGTGATAGAAAGCAGGACAGTACGTTGGTGTCTCCTGGGCAGGAGAACTGATTTCAGAGCACCTGAGGGAAATTTGAGGCAGAATGAAAATGATTGTGTGGATTTGTCATAGCTTAGTGGATTGCACTCTTAAAGTACAGAAGCACATTATTATTACGTGTAAAATATGTCTCAGTAACACTGCAAGAGTTCGTTTGCATTGTTTCATTTTGTTTTTAAAGCAGAACTTGCTTTTTTGAGGAGAGGGTGTCCTAAACTGCTCTGATCATAGTAATACCTTTCAACCTTCCACAAGGAATTGTGAGACTGCTTAGGAATTATAGCTTTTGAGGAGCTCCTACTTACAGCAAGGTTTTTGGTTTCTCTAAAAGAGTAAAACACCTAGAGAAAAACTATGCTGGAGAAGCAGAAACAGACTTGCAGGCACAACCCAGGCACAGTGGAGGGTAGTGGCCCCCGTCACGGAAATTTCTGAAATCCCTTTAGCTGCATCAGCATCAAGCCTCTGACTCAGGCCAATGAAATCAGACTCTCAAGCCTGAAAGCCCAGCTACCTCAGAGTATGAGGCAGGAGCGTCTTGAGTTTGAGGTGATTCTGGGCAACTTAGTGGCCCTGTCTCAAAATAAGGTTTAAAAAGATGGACTGTAGCTGTAGCTTATAGCTTAATGGTAGAGTGGTTGCCTTGCATGTGCAAAACCATAGGTTTTACCCTCCAGCACCATAGATAGATAGATAGATAGATAGATAGATAGATAGATAGATAGATAGATATCTCTAGAGGGAGACCAATACATTTTTTTTCAAGTTCTTTATCAGTGGTGCTCAAACTTCAGCATGCATCAGAGTCATGTGGAAGGTTTTTCAAACACATAATCATCCACCTCCTAAGGTTTCTGGTTCAGTAGACCCAGGGCAGAGTCTAGGAACATGTACTTCTAAAGTTCTTGAGTGGTACTCATCTAGAAGATTCCAACATGAAAAGTTAAGACTGGGTGTAAAGAAGTGGAGTCCTCTGAGAATTTGTTAAAACTATGCTCCCTGACTCTGAACTCAGATTTTAAATAGAATACATTATTGGCTTATAGCTCAAGTAGTCTGTCCTGGAAATGGAACTGAACTAGTCAAAGCCAAAAAAGATCAGCTTATCACTTTGCTGTTGGTGTCTGAACCTTCTCTCCAATACATTGATGGGAAGGAACAATAAGACAGTGCCCCCACAGAATGAGTTTCTGGGGCTGGTGCAGGTGGCCACATTGGTGACCACAGTCTGTATGTCTGGCCCCAGGGGAAGCTAAAGCTTCTGAAATTCACTGAGTGAGGCAAGATTCTACGTCAAGGCTCCCATCATGCTGAGCCAAACAACAGACAAAGAGGGGCAGTTGAGGGTCCAGAGATATCAAGGTCACTCACGTGGGGTTCACACTGGGCTGGATGCCAACAGATTCAGTAATACAGAAAAATAATACATTTTAGAGAATATTAATTTTGAAATAATTATAAACTTACCAGAATTCACAACAGTGGCATACCTAATGGTGACACCTGATGTCAATACAGTAAAATATCAAACCAGGAGGGCTAGAGTGTAGCTCAGGATGCTGTACTTGCCTTATATGTGACCCCCAGCAATTCCCCCCTAAACCAAACAAAATGTAAAAAATTGATACAAGAACATTTCTACTAAACACAGTACAGATGGCCACTTGAAAAATCTGTACTCATTTGTGTGTGTGTGACTAGCCAAATGTAATTTTATGAGTAATATTTTAATGCAATAATTTTAAAGATTGAAATTAATGCAAAAGATGATAAAATATCAAAGTTTTAAAGACAGAATCGAGAAAAGCTCTGTGCTAACCACATTAGAGCCAGAGGCAAAAGAAAATATCAGTAGCATTTTGTTGGACATGAATTGTTTTACCTTAATTTTTATTCTTAAATGTAAGACATCACAGGATTATTCATCTTGCACCCTGAGTTTCTGCAGCCTCCCCTGCCTCTTGCGGCACCAACTGAAGGTAGGAGAGGGAGAGAGGCCTCCTCCTGCTGCCCTTTCTGTTGCCATCTGCTTTGTTCTTTGGGCTGTTCCTTAGGTTTGGTTGGTGCTGCGATTCAGCCCCAATTGCAGGCTGCCAGATGCCAGACTTCCCGCTAGGACCAGGTGGATCACAGCAGTCGGTGCTGCTCTGCCCTGCCCCCAGTCTCCTCCAGAGAATAGCTTTGCATAGAGTGAGCAGTCATAGCATATAGCACCTTCTCTTTGTGCCAGGAAATGCAAAAAAGACAGTGATTCACTTTCTTCTTCTTTTCCTGGATATCTTAGTTTATATGGAGGTTTCTTGGCACCTGTCTTGGTTTGTGAGGGCTACATAATGAAGTGCTTTCTACCATGGGCTAGAGGGTGCGGGTCCCAGATCTAGGTACCCACAGGGGTGGTTTCTTCTGACGTTTCTCTCCTCGGCTTGCAGCTGGCTGTCTTCTCCCTGTGTCTCCTCATGCTTTTCCCTATGTGGGTTTGCGTTCTCACCTCGAATCATAGGAACACCTGTCACACTGGAACAGGGCCTAGCTTGATGACCTTATTTAACTTAATTGCCATTCCTGTCTCTAAACCAGGCCAATTATTGGGTAATTGGGTTAAGATTTCAAAATATGGCAGTGGGGCACATTTCAACCTAAAACTTTAATCACTTTTTCTGGCATAGATGCTCATCTGGGAAGTGAAATGAAGGCACAGACACAGGGTCTTGCAGAAAAGACTTGTGTGAATTCACCTGGATCTTGTCAAGTGGATGATGAGAGGGACCAAAGAACTCAATAGAGGATGACAGTAGACCCAAAATGTTGGGAAGAAACAACTTCTAGGCAGAAGAGGTCTGGGGAACATAAACACAAGACTCCTAGTGAGCAGAATCCCTGAGGAACTTGAGGAAGAACCCCACAAGGGTACTTAGTCCTTCTTCACTGCCTACTAGGGCCAGTGAGCAGAGCAATTCAGCCCATGAACATTGCCCCTCCCCCATTTCCTCTTCCCTGCTCCAATGGAAACAGACACAAAAGTGGGTGCAGAAGAGGTGAGAAAACCATAACCCTCCCCCAAACGCAGTAGTCTTAGGAATCTTATGCAGTAGTCTTAGGAATCTTAACCCCGAGTGAGGGCTAAAGCATTTGATTAAGCAAAACATTCTTATTTCTAGGACTCTATATGACACAGCTGTCTTACTTCAGAGAGTGAGTTGAGAAGTCAGGGTTGTACCCAATTTTCCAACCAAGAGCAGTGTATCATTTTCTGTTGTCATACAATATATCTGAGGTAAACAACTTAGAAGGATGAAAGGTTCCTTTTGATCATGGGTTCACATGTTTTGGTCCATGGTCACTTAGCCCTATTGCTTTGAGCCTGTGGTGGTACTGCCCACCATGCAAAAGCATGTCCTAGAAGGGATCTGCTTATCTCATGATGTCTTGCAAGGTGACTACTGTGAGAAAGAAGGATCTGAGGCCCCATATCCTCTTTTGTGTGTCGGGCATTTTTCCCACCTCATGACTAGGCCAGATGTTATGACCTGCAGGGTACATACCTCTGGCCTGGTTCCTCTTGCCAGGCCCAACTTCCTGCCTCTCCACAGGTCCCAGGCTGGGGGCCCAAAGCTCAACACATGCCTCTTGTGCCACTGCAGCAGGTAGAGATGATTGTCTTCTATGAATACATTTCACAGATGGTGAGAGAGAAAAATAGTTTGTTTTGAGCATAGATCAAGTATGCCACAACCACTTCAACATACATATAGCTCTATGATTCTTGAGACTCTTTTTGTCCCATTTTAAACTCAGTATAACTTTTTCCTTTTTGGCTTCCTTCAAACCTATTTCTCCCTTTAAGATTGTTTTCTCCACTGGTCTGAATGAGCCTGTTTCCCCAACTTTTATACCTAGGGTGCCAGTACCAGTGCAGGCCCGTGCTGAATACTGGCTCTAAC
This sequence comes from Capromys pilorides, assembly GCA_004027915.1. Classification (NCBI taxonomy): domain Eukaryota; kingdom Metazoa; phylum Chordata; class Mammalia; order Rodentia; family Capromyidae; genus Capromys; species Capromys pilorides. The sequence continues at coordinate 8,603 of PVKN010027022.1, read as the reverse complement.
CAGTTCACTTCCCTCCATTATGCATGCTCTTTGAAAGGGTTCCTGCTGCCCACACTTATATCATATTAGTTGTCTTTGTTCAGGAGCCAAATGTAAGGATCTGTGGTTCTGTATGACCTGTTCTACCAGAGAGAAATGGTGGCAGGAATGAGGAAAAGATAAACAAGAAGACAAGAGCAGGGTTAGGTGGTAGCACATCTGCCTGGTTAGCGAGATGACCCCCTGAGCAACAGTATGGACATTTATTTACATCTTTGCAAGGTTAGTAACACATGATATAAGGTTGCCTAGTGACTTAATAGCTGACATTACCCAGTCAGGACACTTATCTCAGGACTCAGGTAGCTTGACTGCTTTAGGTACTGAGGCCTAGTCCCACTTTCACACATTTGACCAATTTTCCAGCTTCTGTGGCTCCCAACAATACTCCAATGGGTCAGCAGTTAAGAACATGTTATCACAGAGTGATATGTCTAAGCATTAAATATCAGGGCAAAAAGCAAAACTTGGCCACTCTGAGATTCAGGATCTAGACACTGGAAAATAACGACTTTGGGGCGAAAAAGGCAAATTGTTACGGTTTGTGTTTAGTTGTTCCCCCAAAACGTCATGTAGTCTTTGGCTGGGGACTTCTAGAGTTTGAGACTAACTCATGATCCACTGGGATTATGGGTGATCCAAGGATTGGATTATGGGTCTGAGTACTGCTGAGATTATGGGTGTTTCCTGAGCCAGAGGGTCTGAGGTACCATAAGAGAGACAGAGAGACAGACTCTCTCTGCTGCCCTTGTTGCTCAGTTGCTATTGTTGCTGTTCTGCCACCATGGACTGCTGCTCTCTACCATGTGCGTTAGAGCTAGCCAAGTATGAACTGAAACCTCCAGCAACTGAGCTAAATAAACCTTTCCTTCCTTAATTTTGAGTGTCAGGTATTTGTCCCAGCAACAAGAGAAGAGTAACTGAGACATAGTAGATCCCTCAGGAATCAGGATCTGATGGGAAAATTAAAACACACAGAGAAGTTGAAGAAACAGCATAACACAGAGAAGGAAAAAGACAATCTGCACTTTTTCTCTGGCTCCTGGATTGTGACTTGTGAAAAAGCAAGACAATCTATAGAGATGAAGTGAAAGCTGGGAACTTCAGAAGGCTTCAAGGAGAGGTGGCAGTGGGATGGACTGGCAGGTGCTATGACCTGCAGGGACAGTGCTGGATTCTGCTTCCATATGAATTCTTTGACAGGCAATAGCTAGTGAATGACTCCAATGCAAGTACCTAGTATATCCCCAGGATAGTGCTTGGCTAGATACCATTCCAAGGGGGTTTGCCTGAACCCAGGACTCAGCATTTGAGGGACAGCTTAAGTCCAGGGCTCCCCATGTTGTTTTCAGTGACTGACTAGGTGTGAGACAGTCATGGGAGTCAGCTATAGTCAGGGAGCTTCAGTTAGGCTGGCAAGAGACTCCCTGAGGCAGTTAGGCAAAGAACACAGGCTGTGCCCCCACAACCAGAGACCAGACTCAGCCTCAGTTGCTCTGAATTTAATAGTCCAAGAATTGCACTATCAGGCTAATCCTACTGCCTACCTTTACCTGCATCCCACAGGTATCTGAGCTCTAACTGCCTTCTTTATCTACCAGCATGAGCAGGTTTGTGTCTTGGCTTGGACATTGCCCCAAAATTGTAGCTCCTAAGAGAAAATCATACCTTCCAAATCACAGAGAAAAATTTAGGGGTTGGGTGTGTTTTTGGGTGTGTGTGTGTACTTTGTTTTTAGGGTTTTTCTACCCCTCTCATTCCTTCCTTTCTGTTCACCAGTTTGCTAGGGCTTAGGAAATTTTCTTTCGTCCTTCCTTTTTGCTTATCTCTTTTTCTTACTTTCCCCATCTTTATTTTTTTCTCTTCTTTTAATTTTTCTCCCTTTAATTTTTCTCTTATTTTCATTCTCTATATAATTTCTTTCTTTTTTCTGCCTCTATTTTTCTTGTATTTTATACTTGTCATCATTTTTTTCTTTTACCTTTACATACCTCTGTAAACATTTTTGAACTTTGCAATGAGATCCTTTGTTCCACTTCTTTCTCCTCCTCATATCATAGAGTTTAAAGTTCAAATTTTTTTTCTTCTATTACCCTAGCCCCAAACCCTATATCTTCAATATTTAATCTTTTTTAGCTAACTAAATTAGTAAAATTATTGTCAAACTGTTTTCTACCATTAGAGATGTAGCAGTCACATTTAGTGCATACTAGCTGTAAGTCAGTACCTGAGTTGTTATAATGTTTACACCACAGTTGTGGTTTTCTTCTCTAGGATTAAGGGTGATATATAATTGGTTCTTATGGTATGCTAATATCCAGTTTGTCTTGGACAATAATACTGTAACTGATTCATTTGATATTAACAGGGTTGGATAATTGTTACTCTTTCACCATAAGCCAACACTCAGATGACCTTTGTGACATTAACAATACTATAGCACTTTCTTAGAGAATTTAGCTGCTGGGCTAATGACACTACATTACACTACATCTCCCAAATTAATCAAGGTGGTCAGATCTTGAAGCTGTGGCAAGTAATTATAGTTAGCTATGCCCAAAGTGCATCACTGAATAACAACTAGTGAGATCTCTATACTAGCGATGAAGGTTTTAGACTGCAAGTATCCACAAACCTCAGCACCAAATCAAAACAAAATAATTAAGGGCCTGCAAGACAGCTAAGCAGACTAAGCACCTGCTTAGGCAAGCACAGGCACCAGAGTTCAATTTCTGACACCATAGGCTGTGCCAGCCCCGCCCCCAGGTGTGTTGAGCCAGCCATGGAGACCTGGTGTGGTGGCACACACCTGTAATTCCAGTGCTGGGGAGGCTGAAAATAGGAGGATCACAATGAGTCCAATCTGGGTAGTGAAACACTATACCAAATACATAAAAACCAAACAAAACAAATAAAATTATTGAAATCATTACATAATACTCAAAGTAAAAGAAGTCTATCACAGGGACTTAGTCAAAATCTGTTAGAGAAAGGCAATGGACCACATGTAAAGGTAATAAAGGTAAACCCATTAGAATTATAGTAGACTTCTTCAGAAAAATCTTAAAGGACAGGAGGACTTGGAGTGAAGCCCTAAAAGACAACTTCCAACTATACCGTAAGTATCCTGCAAAACTTTTCTTCAAAATTAATGGAGAAATAAAATGTTCCCATGACAAGGAAGGAGCCTTCAATAAATTCATCATTAAGCCAGCATTATAAAAAATTTTCATCCTAGGGATAATGAATCCAACAATATCAACAAGTCAAAAAGAATGAATATAGCTGGGATGAGAAGCTAAACAAAAGGAAAAATAAAGAACAGGAAAATAATTCAGTGACAGGAACACTTCAGTACCTCTCAGGAATAGCTTTCAATGTGGGTGGCCTCAATCCCTCAGTTGTAGGAGATCAACTGGGCCTGCCCCGGGCCCAGGTCCCTTTCCTAGGTGCCACCCATGGGGAACCAGCCTGCTGCTCTGAGCTTTCCCCACTTGCAGCAAGGATTTAGTCTTGGTTACTTTGTTTCCCTGACCCAAGGGTGAATGAGGATAAATAAAAAAAGTCACAGAGGTAGTTTGACATATGGGCAGCCAGGTTTCTCCCTTTTTATTCACCTAGACATGGGTACAAGGAATTAAAGTAACACAAGATTCATGTGCTTCAAATTATTTATTATTACACACAATTTAATCTCTTCTGAGATTTGCCTAGAACCTGAAACATGCTCTCATCCCTGTGTGCTGACTTTTTCCTTTGTACTCACACAAGAAGCCAATAAGTTAATAAGTTAATCACCCTTAACTGGTCTCCCATAACCCATGAAAAGACATGGATTGGCAGAATACGTAAAGAAACAAAACCCAATGAGATGCAGCATACAGCAAGCACATTTAATTAAAAAAACTCACAAATTAAAAATCAAAGGATGGAAAATAATATTTCATACAACAGGAATCCAGAAAAAAGTAGGGGAAATATCCTAGTTTGAGACAAAGTGGATTTTGAGCCAAGCAGATTTTGATCAGAAGAGACAAAGTCAGTATGCTTTGGTTAAATTAATTATTTAAACAGAACGAGAACAATTATTAACATACTTGCATCAAAAACTGGCATACCCTGCTTCATAAAATGAACACTACTGGACATTTAAAAATCATATATATATAAACACTAATAAAATTGTAATGTGGGGTCTCAATAGCCCACTGTCACAAATGGACAGAGCCACTAGACAAAAAAGTCAAGGAAGAAATAAAAGTTGAACAAGTCATCAACCAAATGGACTTAATAGATAACTACAGAATATTTCATTCAAAGCAATAGAATACATATTCTTCTCAGAAGCACTCAGAATTCTCTCCAAAACAGACCACATACTAGCTCATAAAGTGTGCTGAAATAAGTGCAAAAAAGTAAAATTATCCTATGCATATTATCAGATATAGCACAATGAAACTAGAAACCAATGATAAAAGACACCACAGAAACTATGCAAACACAAGGAAATTAAATAATACCCTCTTGAATAATCATTTAGTCACAAGTAAGATTAAAGAAGAAATTAGTTCCTGCAATCAAATGAAGATGCTAATATAATACAACAGAAACTATGGGACACAATGAAAGCAGTCCTATGAGGGCAGTTTATAGTGATGAATACTCACATAAGAAAAACAGAATTAACCAAATGATGCACTTCAATATCCTAGAAAAAAAAAAGAACAATCCAAACTCAAAGGTAGTCTGAGGGAAAAAAATTACAAAGATCAAAGAAGAAATTAATGAGAGACAATGAAAAATATAAGGAATCAATGAATTTGATTTGGTTCTTTGAAAGAGTAAATAAAACAAACCCTTAGCCAATCTTACCAAAATAAATATTCAAGTCCGTGTAATTAAAATTGAATAAGGCAAGCTGTCAAAAATATTAGATATCAAGTCAATGGTATATAAAATGCTGAGGTCCCCAGGCCCTATCTTTGTCATCTTTGTTAAAGTCATTACTGTTTACTTAGTGAAAATTATTTTGACTGTACTCATAATTATCCTGTTGTGATTATTTGACCCATGCATGTTTGTTTCTTTGGCTTTGTCTTCTCTAGATTTAAACCAATTCTACATACTCAAGACAAAAATTCCTGGTGTCTGTTGAGGGCCTTTAGATAGAACTTCTGGAGAGTATCTCTGACTGCTGGATAGAAATACTTCACAACTACAACCCTTTTGAACCTGAAGAAGCCAGAGCAGTCATTACCCATGGTTTCCTCGTGGCAGTTCAGGTTACTTTTTCAGAGGGGTTTGGAGTGGTGTAGGTAGCTAAATTAGATAGAAATATTATAGGCAGTTAGACAGGGTCAAGGCCCTCAAGGATGACGTGGAAGACAAGGTGACTGCACAGCTATAGACAGACACTCCTCCGCCATGGGCCAGATCTCAGGACAAGAGTAAACAATGCAGCCACATAATCACCTAAGGATGGGCATCAGGGATTAATATGCTAAATAAGTGTCAATCACCTTGAAAGAGCCTGAAGAAGTCACTAGCCTAAGACCAACAGAATGAGCCTTTGTTCAGTATTGTTGTTCACTTATTACATGACTTGCTTTCCCATTTGGTACTGGATTTAATCAACTTTATCTAAGCAGTGGTGCTTGTAAACTTATTGGTTGACCATAGCTTTGTCCTACCTTATGTCCACCTAAGCAAGTTCCCATGTTCTTCACCACCTTAGACCTGCCTCACTACATGGTTTTACTCAATAAAAAGTCTCTGAAGATACAGCTTCCTGGGGACCACCCACTTGGGACGCCCCTCCTGACCCTCTCTCAGATAGGAGTTTTCTTTCCTTCAATAAATATGTTCTGCTCATTAAAAAAAAGAATTGAATAAAGCAAAATCACAATGAATTTGTCAAAAACCAGGTCACTGACAGCTACTTTGAGAGACTATACTCTAATAAAATGGAAAATTCAGAAGAAATTCTTAGACACATATGAACTACCAAGGCCTAACCAAGAATAATAAAAATCCAGAATAATACAGTATCAGTCAATGAAATTAAAGAAGTAATAAAAAACATTACCAACTAGGAAAGACTCAGGTTCTGGCATTCATTGTCCAATTCTATAAGAACTTTATTAAAGAAGATTTAATGCTAATACTTTTCAAACTTTTTAATGAAATTGAAAGGAGAGTGCTATTCCAAAAGTGATTCTTGGACACAAACATTACCCTGATTCCAAGATTAGAAAAGGACTTAGCCAAAAAAGAGGTAAGATACTCATAAACAGGATGTATCAAAGCATCAAAAAGATCATATATCATAACCAAATATAATTCACCCTAGAAATACAGGGATGGTTTAACATGCACAAATCTAAACGTAATACATCACATAAACAGAAATAAGGACATGCAGGAAGGGGCTTGTGGCCCGGCCCTGTGTAGGGAGAAGCTGCCACAATAGGCTATATGGTAAAGCCACTGTCTGAGCTGCCGCAACACGAGGAACCTCAGTTGCTCACAGCAAACAGACCCATCTGCCATGTATGCTTATTTCCTGTAGCTGTCACAGCTGGTGACTGGGCTCTAGGAGGCTTACCACAACATCATCTGTCATTTCCACAGCTCTGGAAGCTGCAAGCCGTAGATCAAGTGCTCCCTCTGAAGGCTTGAGGGTGGAATCTGTCTTCATATCTTGTAGCATGTGGTAGCTTTAGCCATTTCTCATCTTCACAAAGTCATCTTTTTACATCTATTTCTCTTCTGTCTTTGTGTTATTTCTCCTCCTACAGAGACAAATACTGGATACTGGACTCACCTTAACCCAGGATGACCTCATTTAATGTAGTGAATGACTGTTGCAAAGATGATTTTAGATAGGGTCACAGTATAGGCTTCCAGGTGGGCATAGCTTTAGAGGATGCTATTCAACACCCTGTACCCTGATTATACATTAACTGAGCAATATTCTGATTTTGTTCTATAGAGCTGACTACATTGTCTATTGCTAATAAAAGTTTGTTTGTTCGGTTGATTTTTTCAGGGATTTAATCCAGAGCCTCACACACACTAGGCAAACGCTTGACTGCTGAGCTATTCCTTCCAAGCCCAAGTAACATTTCTTGTTTTAAACTTAAACTTGAAGCATCACTCTAGCTTTGTACAATTGGTGTTGCTTTGATAAACCTCCATGGTCACATATTTCCAGAACAGGCTCTCTGCAGTTTCTTACATGGGAACTTTCACTGACTATACTTATAATTCTCTTCACAACATCACTAAAAGCTCTGTGAAGACAAGTATTAATGTTAGTTTTATTCACCATTGTGTACTGGTACTTAAAATTTTGCATACCTTCCGTATGGGATAGTGCAAAAATACAAATAAACTATAATTGTCAGCATTTAATTGAGCCCTGTGCTCAATACATTGTACTAGTTCTCAGGTTGGACTATAGAAGTAGCCTTTCTAGATAAGTACTACTTTCTAAATGTTTTTCAGTGTGGGGGATGTAATCCAGGGGCCTCCCGGATGCTAGGCAAGGGCTCTATTCCTGAGCTACATTGTCAACCCCAACAATAATTCTCACATCATTGTTTTAAAAATTGGGAAACTAAGGCTTAGAAAGGTTAGGTGGCTCACCAAGCTGTGAAAACTGCAAATCTCAAGTGCCAAGAGTGACGATTTTGGTTAGGACAGTTGGTCCTAGCTTGGTTAACTCTAAAATGTAGGATTAGGACCTGGGGAGATAGCTCAGTAGAATAAGCACTTGCGTGGCAAGTGTAAGGGCCTGAGTTCAACCCCTGGTTTTGCAAATAAATAAAATAAAATATAGGATTAAAGTCTGAGCCCTTAACCTTGGGAATACAAAAGCAAGAGGCCCAACAGTGAGACCATGCAATAGCAAGCTCTTTTTCATCTCTGTAAAACAACAACACAACTGTCTATCTTTTTTAAAAGTAGTGGTACATGGCATACTAATGTTTATATTTTTTAAATTTTTAACTTTTCATTAGCGCATTTTTACAGTTCATACAGTTTATAATAATTAGGAAGTGGCTATATGTACGCACCATAGCTTGTTTTTCTTTGTAACATCTTTCCCCTTTCCTTTCGCTCCTTTCCTCCTCCTCCAATTGCTCTATACCATTTTTATTCTTCTTGTTATTAATTTTCTATTGAATTTCTGTTCAATTGATGTATCTCTTTGCAAAAGTGGGATATTAAAACCTTCTATCACAATCGTATTAGTGTTTATTAGATTTTTAAGTTTCAGCAGTTTTTGTTTTATGAAAATGGATGCTGAAGTATTCAGTGCATATGTGTTTATCAGTGTTATCTCCTGTTTGGCTTTCCATTAAATAGTATGCAGCGATCTTCTTTGTGTCTTTTAATAAGCTGTAGCTTGAAGTTTGCCATGTCTGATTTTAGCATTGCTACTTCTCCCTGTTTTGGAGGTCTTAGCACAGGAAATGCTATTTTCCATCCTTTAATTTTAGTCTATAAATATCATTTTTGAATAGATGAGTTCCTTGAGTGCAACAGACTGTTGGATTCTG
>PVKN010027021.1:0-13653 GCA_004027915.1 Capromys pilorides | reverse complement strand
GCTCTGGCCACTCCTCCCTTCTCCCTTCCCTCTCTGCTTCTCTGCTCTCCCCCTCTGGCTTTTCCCGCCCCTCCCCACTTTCCAGAGCAGCCCCTTCCCTTCTCTTTTACTTTTCCTACCTCTTCTCCCCTCCCCTTCTCACCCCTCCCCTTCCCCCGCCCCGCCCTCCCGGGCTCGCAAGCCGCCCCGCCCCTGTCCCCGGCTGGCGGCCATGTGACCCCGAGGCCGGGCCGGGCCGGGCCGGGACCGTGGGTCAGGCAGGCGGGCGGGTGAAGGGTGGCGGCTGGTGGCGGCGGCATGGAGCGGAGGTGGGTCTTCGTGCTGCTCGACGTGCTGTGCGTGCTGGTCGGTAAGCGCTGGGACCCGCGTGGGACCTTCCTGGCGGCCACGGTCCTTGCCTGCCTAGGCAGCTGCGCGTCCGGACCGGGGCTCCTGCCTGCAGTGGGGACCCTGGGACCCTGGCGCCAGCCCCTCCTCACCCATCCCGCTGGGGTAGGCGCCTTGCCCTGCGGAGGAAGTCGCGGGTGACTCACGCGGGCGGGGCGGCTCTGTCCCCTGGCCCTCACACCCCCATCCAGGTCCGCAGGGGTCGCCAAGTGCCAACCCGGCAAGGGTGAAGTGTCGGGGCTCCTGGGCCCGCGGGCCTGGAGCGGGAGTTGCGGGGATCCCGCCGGGGGCGCTGGGACGAAACCTGCCGGGCCGGTTTGCGCCGGCCTCCGGCACGGGCTCGGGCTCGGCTCTCGGAGGGCGCACCCAGCCCCCCCGCCCGCCCCAGCCTGGACAAAGGCCGAGTGTTAGCTCCGGGCCGAGTGCACAATGGCCCGAACTCTCTACCCCACGGCTGGGGGCTCTAGCCGATTCGCCTCCCCAACCCTCAGCATAGATTCCTGGGAGGAGAGGCCAGGCCCACCTTTCAGTCTGGGAGGAGACCTCTGCAGTGGGCCAGGTGACGTCTGCCAGCGATGGGCGCCTTCTCGACGAACATATAGTTTACTTCAATATTTAGGCGATGCTTACTGTATATTGGGCACTGGTTCACAGGCAGATAGTTTACCTGGCCTTCCAAACAGCCTGGACCCAGAAAGACTGAGCCACCTGGCAGAGCCGCACAGCCGAGCGCAGCACGCCAAGTCCCGTTGTTGCTGTCTGCCCTGCGCCCATGGTGGTGCCCAGGCAGATGGGCATCCATCCTTAGAAATCGAGTTCCTCTTCAGGCAGTGAGTTTTTAGGAGGTGATAGGAGTTTCAAGGCCAGGGAGCTTTGGAGATGCCCAAATGAAGACTAGGTCTGGTGGGGACAGTTTCCTGGGCAGATGCAGATCAAGGGGCCTGAGCCCAGGCTCCATGAACCCAGCTCTTGTTCACAGTGGGGCATCTGCATTTACCCTGGAAGGTGCCTGGCAGGGGTGTAGGTGGCATGTGGGGACTAGTATGAGACCATGCCCGGCTGTGAGGGAGTGTGGGTCTGATGGGAAGTCCCTGACCTGCGCCCTGGTCCCCTCTGGCCTCTGCCTTGCAGCAGACCCCAGCTTGACATGCAAGACTGCCTCAGCCTGGGCACTGCCGGTCCCTCTGCCTGAGTTCTCACCAGGAGCTCACCCTCTGCCTCCCCCCAGCCCCCATCACCCCAGCCCAAAGCCTGGTTTTGCCATGGCTCTGGGCTCTGTGACCCTAGAGCAGGTCCGCAGGCTGGGCTCTGGAGGAGGCTGTGCATGTCATGGCTTCCTGTGCTCCGCAGTGGGCTCTTGCCTGCAGGCCGCCCTCACCCAGGAAGTCATTGTAGTTGTTGGCCAGAGCAGTCATGTGCAAAGGCCCTGGGGCCCAGGCCTGTGGTTTTGCTGTAGAGCTGAGAGGAAGCTTGGAGTGTGGCCCAGGCTGATTGTAGAGACCTCACGGTGGAGTCTGGTTGATTTGTGGTGTTGGGGAAACTGGAGGGGTTTCTCAGGGTGCAGCGGCCTCCCATTTGCACCAGATGAGCTCCAGTGGGTGGTGTGGCACAGATGCACAGCGAGGTCAAGGCTGGCCTGGGGTGGCAGATACATTTGAGTGTTAAGGCACAGCTGCCAACCCTTCCCTGGCTTCTGCTGCAGCCGCTCTGCCCTTCGCCACCCTGACCCTGGTGAACACCCCATACAAGCGAGGGTTTTACTGTGGAGATGACTCCATCCAATATCCCTACCGCCCAGACACCATCACCAACGGGCTCATGGCCGGCGTCACCATTACAGCCACCGTCCTCCTCGTAAGGCGGGGCAGGAGTGTGTCCTGAGAGGAGAAGGGAGGAGATGGGTCGGGGGTCCAACCTGTCCTGGGGTAGGGGAGGCCCCCGCTGCTGGACCCCTTACCTGCGGCCCTGGCAGGTCTCGGCCGGGGAAGCCTACCTCGTCTACACAGACCGCCTCTACTCTCACTCTGACTTCAACAACTACGTGGCCGCCGTCTACAAGGTGCTCGGGACCTTCCTGTTTGGGGCTGCTGTGAGCCAGTCGCTGACTGACCTGGCCAAGTACATGATCGGCCGCCTGCGCCCCAGCTTTCTGGCCGTCTGTGACCCCGACTGGAGCCGGGTCAACTGCTCGGTCTACGTGCAGCTGGATGTGTGCAGGGGCAGCCCCGCCAATGTTACTGAGGCCAGGTGGGTACAGGCTCGCAGCCCCACTCCTGTGGGAGGACAGGCTGGAGCCAGAGTGCCGGGAGAGCTGGCGAGGGTGGTAGGCCCGCCCTGCTGTCCCCCTGACCCCCTCTGCCTGCCACCTGCTGACCCCTGTGGTCTGCTGTCCCCAGGCTGTCCTTCTACTCGGGACACTCCTCCTTCGGGATGTACTGTATGACGTTCTTGGCGGTAAGTGTCTGTTGTGATACTTGTTAGGGAACCCTGGACAGGTTATGCCAGTCTCTGGCCTCAGTCTCCCCAGTTGTACCCTGGGAGTCGGGTAGGGGTGGGTGGGTTTGCTGGTTTGTGCAGATGGTAGTATAGATGGACAGATAAGAGGCCCTTCTGATCGGGTGCCCTGCCCACTTCAGCTCTACGTGCAGGCCCGACTCTGCTGGAAGTGGGCGCGCCTGCTGCGGCCCACGGTCCAGTTCTTCTTGGTGTTCTTTGCCTTCTACGTGGGCTACACCCGGGTGTCTGACTACAAACACCACTGGAGTGACGTCTTAGTCGGTCTCCTGCAGGGGGCGCTAGTGGCCGGCCTCACAGTGAGTCCTTGGACCGCCCACCCTGTCCAAAAAACCCAGCGGGGTCTGACACTGCCTGGGACCCCAAGCCCGTGGCCCTCGCTCCTGCTACAGCCCACTCCCACCTGCCCCTGTCGTGCTGGCAGTTGCCCACCCTGACCATCTGACGGCCCTCCTTTTCGCCCTCAGGTCTGGTACATCTCAGACTTCTTCAAAACCCGGCCCCCGAGGCCCTGCCTGGAGGAGGAGGAGGGCGAAGTGACGCGCAAACCGAGCGTGGCGCTGACCGTGACCCTTGCCGAAGCGGAGCCCAACCATTATAGCTTTCCGGTGTCCTCCTCCTGAGGCGGGGCCTCAGGCCAGCTTGCTCATTGTCCCGCTGCCCTCAAGGTGGGCAGTGCAGGGGTGGATGGGCCCTGGCCCCTGTGACTGTGGAGGCCCGTGGAGCTCGCTGCCCTACTCCTGACCCGGGCCTGTGGCTGGCCAGCCTTCCTGCTGCTGTGGGCTTGCGGGGGGCCCCAGGAACGGAGTGAGCTGCTTCTGCAGGGTGTGATGTGCCTGTGGGTTTCTGGTTTGAGCTGCACACAAGGGCCCCAGGTGATGATGGCCCAGGCTTGTGGAGTGTGGACGTGAGCCCGGTCATGCTCAGTGCAGTGCAGCCGCACCTGGGGCCACGGTGACCCCCGTGGCCCTGACCCTCCTGCTGCTGGAGACTGAAGCACTTGGCCCCGCTCCTGAAGCAGGAGCCAGGGGCTGCTGTCCCCCAGTGCGCCAGAACTTTCAAGGCTCACACTTTTAACGGGTAGATGAGCCATAAACTTAATTTTTTACTAAACAGCTCTTTGATCTGAGTGATTGATTTTGAAGTGTGTACTGTTTTGTTTTCCCTTGGCTTGCTTCTCTTTCCTTTTTCTGAGACAAGGCCTTGCTATGTAAGTTGACTTAGATGCATGTTCTGTTGTTGGAGAGTGTTCATGAGTTGGATTTGTTCATAATTCAACGAAGTGAGTCTTAGACAGTTCATCTGTGAAAGTTTGCAACTCAGGTATTCATAACCTGAGGACTCACTACGTAAGTCCAGGCTGACCTTGAACTCACTGTATAGTTCAGGTGGGCTGGAATTCTCAGAGATGCTTCTGCCTCAGCCTACTGAATGCTGGATAGCAGGAGTGTGTCACCATGTGAACCTGCTTACTTACCCCCTTGTGGGTTTGTGTATCAGGTGTGTGCAGGCTGGTGGAGCTGCTGGGGACACCCCAGGAGCCCTGTAGGGGACGGAGGTCCTGGGGAAGAATGGGAAGAGGTGACTGCCAAGGGCTGTCATGCTGGACACTGGGACCGAGTCCTTGTGGACCCCGCCAGGCAGGTTACTGAGCAGGAAACCTCTGAGGAGGCGCTTGTGGCTATAAGCAGGGTCTCCCAGGATACAGCAGAACGATGACAGGGTCATGAGAGCTGTGAGTCACACACCAGCGCTTACATGCCAGCGTGCTGTGGTGGCAGGTGGGGGTGTAGGGCCGAGTTACAAGGACACCTGATTCCAGCATCAGGGTTATTCAGAGGGCACCACCAACTGGCTTTCCCTTCCCAGATAGAGTGGGAGACTTTGTTTCCATACTTCCATAGAAATTCCTCATTAAATGCCGTAACTAAAAAAAAAGAGCCTTAACTGGTGTTGGGTGTGGTGCTACACACCTATCCTCCCAGCATTCAGGAGGAGGATTGCTGGGATTTCAAGGCCAGCCTGTGCTACACGGAGGCCCTACCTCAAAAAGAAAACAGCAACAAAAAATGCCTAACTGCTGGCACCATGCAGCAACTACCCTCGGCTCCCAAGTCTCAGAGGGGGCTCAGCAGCTCAAAGGTGGCCCAAGGCTGAGGAGATATCTCGGTGGTGTAAGTGCCTGCTTGGCAAGCGCAAGGTCCTGAGCTCAATCCCTGGTACCACATGCTGCGCAGGCCTGGGAACCTGGCATGGAGACGCAGACGCATAATCCCAGCACTTGGGAGGCTGAGGCAGGAGGATCAGTGCGAGTTTGAGACCAGCCTGGGCTACAAAAGTGAGCTCAAGGCCAGCCTGAGCTGCATAGCGAGACCCTGTCTCAAAAAGACAAAAAAAAAAAAAAAAGAAACGAAAGTGACCCAAGTGAGGCAGGACCTATATTGCACAACAAGGAGAGAAATGGGACCCACAGAGAATCTCTGCTTAGCCAAATGCTGATGCTCTGGATTGCCCTCTCAGGCCTGGCGTGCAGTTGTGGGAAACCCCGCAGAGTCAGCGTGGTTGGAAGAGCCCTCCCGTGTCTGATCAGCCTGGGTCCTGCTCAGTCCCTTGCCTCCTGTGTCCCAGAGTGATACCTGATTTCCCACACCTGTGGGCAGTCAGGGTCCTCTTAGGCTGGCTCAGTCAGCGCAGCCCTCTCACCCTGAGGTTCCTGTGTAGTCGTTTCCTATCTCCCTTGGCCAGACAGTTTTGGTTTTCTGGATAGGGTCTCCCTCAGTTGCCCAAGCTGACCTCAAACTTACCATCCTCCTGCTTCAGCCTCCTGAGTGCTGAGATGACAGATGTACGCCACCACACCTTTATGGCCTTGGCCATAAGTTCCCGTTTGCCCAGGCTGTGCCTGGTGTTGACCCCCATCTCTCCTCTGCTTAATGGTCCTGCTGCAGTGGCTCTGTACTAGCCTTTTGTGAGTCAGACTTCTCTGATGCTGTGTGATACACTACAGCCAAGGGAGCTGGGAGAGAAGGCCGGCCCCTCCTGCTCTGCAGACCGCAGAGGAGGGTGACCCCTGATGCCTTGGCTTCCCAGTTCTAGCCTCCAGAGCTGACAATAAATTTCTGTTTCAGGTTCCACAGTTCACAGTCCTTTATTGTAACAGCCCAGGAAATGAATATACTGGTTTCTCTTCACTAGAGCTGTGTTTTGTTGAGCTCGGCCTGGTGGTTTATGTGTTAGGCCCGCACCTGGCGGCTGAGGCAGGAGGACTGCCAGCTGAGGCTACCTGGAGAGACTGTCTCAAAAAATAAAAGAGGAAGAGTCTTTTGTTTCTCTCCAGCCACCTTGCTGATTGCTAATATTGAGTTTGAAGATGAGGAATGATGAGGAAACTTGGACTTTGGTCAGGGGACCAGGCCAAGGAAAGGACTTGGTGTTTGGTGGGCAGGTTTGGCTTAGGTAAGTGCAGGGCGAGCAGCTAGGAGGACAGCTGGCTCCACGCACAGCGTGGGGACGCTACACTCGGCATCCTCGTCCTGCCCCAGGGACGTGTCTGCAGATCTGAGGGCACAGGCTGGGCAGCGAACATCCGGCATGTTTGCCCTCTCTGCACCTCCTGCTTGACTTACTCCTGTTTCTGCTGGGTGGGCAAAGGGCATGGGAACCAGAGGGCCACTTCCTCCACACCGCGCCTCGGCCTGCAGAAACGGCCCCCCCTGCCCTCCTCGGGCTGGGCTGGGCTGTGTCTTGACAGAGGCCTGAGACTTGACATCACTTTAATTTTTTTTTTTTTTCTTAATGTATTTAGTACAGGGTCTGCAGGGTCTCACCTTGTAGATCGGACTCGTAGTGATTCTCCTGTTTTCAGCCTCCCAAGCGCTGGCCACCATGCCAAGGCTCAACTGTAGTCTGCACCCTGGGGGCAAAGCTGGCACAGCATGCCAGGGATCAAACCTTGGTCCCTGAATCTGCTTAAGCAGGTGCTTTAGTCCGCTGAGCTATCTGGCCAGTCCAATTGCTGTAATTTTTTTAAAAAATCATTTATTTGTTTGTTTATTTATTTTGTACAGGGTCTTGCTATGTAGTTTGACTCATAGGGATGCTTCCGTCTCACTCTCCCCATTGCTGGGATTACAGGCATATGCCACCACGCCCAGTTTTGGGGCCTGCATGGGGCTAGGGGGCCAGCATGGCATGCAGACCCCAGGATCCTTGCACTTGCCAGGCAGGTTTTTAGACGCTGTGCTATCTCCCCTGCCCTTGTCATCACTTTAATTCATAATCTTTTTGAAAGAGCAAGACTTGGGCATGGTGGTACACGCCTGTCATCCAGCACTGAGGAGGCTGAGGCAGGAGGATCCAGCAAATTTGAGGCCCACCCCGGGCTCTCTCGTGAGGTCTGAGAGCAGGGAGTACTCCACAGGGAGACTGCATTGCGCATTGTGTTTCTCTGTAACAGAAAGAGGATTTAGGATTCCCTGGAAGGAGGAGCTAAGTTCCTCCCCCAAATGGAACCCTCAGGCAAGCACCCCTCCAGTCCCCCACACCAACAGATGCACATAGCCACGGCACACACATGGAGGTCTGACCCTGTCTACAGATGCCCACAGCGGAAACCAGTAAGAGAATCACGAAGAGCGAAAGGAGGGGTGCGTGGCAGGGGAGACAGAGAGGCAGCCCGCCTACAAAGAGGCCAAGGAATCCATCCCTTCTGGAACCCACCTCAAGTCCTAGATTTCTCTCTCTCTGGGCCCCAGAACTAATTTTTATTTATTTTGGGGGGTAGGATCCTGCTCTGTAGTTCAGGGTGGGCTTGAACTCTGTTGCCTAGGTGGGCCTCAAATATTTAGAGATCCTCTCGCCTCAGCCTCCTGAGTGGTGGGCAGATAGGCAAGTGCCACCACTTTGGTGAGACTGGTATTTGTATATAGAAAAATTTATCAATACAAGAGGCCAAAAATTGAAGACATCAGGGCTGGGAAGATAGTTTAGTAGAATAAGCACTTGCCTGGCAAGGGCAAGGGCCTGAGTTCAAGCCCCGATTCCACAAAAAAAAAAAATTGAAGACATCCATATGATAGCTGTGAGTGACGTATGGAAAACCCTCCCCTCTCTTCCTGCCTCATCTGTCTCGGAGGGGCGGCTTTGCCCTGTGGTTATTTCTGTGCCTTTGTGGAGGAACGTCCTCTGCAGACCTCTCAGATTGGTGTGGAGCTGGGTGGCACATTTGCCCTGTGCCTGCTGGGCTGTGGTTTGCTCACGTCTGACTTTCTCTTCCATGCAAATACCAAGCTGACCCAAGTCCATGCCAGCTAAGGCTGCGCTGCTCTGTATAGCCCCGCCCTGCCCCAGGCAGGGCCCCTCCCTATGTGCAGCTCCAGGTGCATTCTGGGTAGGGAAACTAGAAACTTTTATGACTCACTGTTACCTTTGCTTTACTGCTCAAGCAAATGGCAAAGCTGGGCATGGTGGCACATGCCTGTAATCCCGACACTCAGGAGGCTGAGGCAGGAAGTTTACTATGAATTTAATACCATCCTGGGCTACACAGTGAGCTCAAGGCCAGCCTGGACTGCATAGCGAGACTTTGTCTCAAAAAATAAAAAGAAAAAGGATATGGTTAATCGAATGTGCAAACTCCCCAGCAGGCTGTACTGAGCTGGTCTCACCTCCCTCCCATCCATCTCCACAGATGCCTGAGTCCTTCCCATGGTTCAGGGTGGTGGTGCAGCGTCACCCTCAGGGGCTTGCCTGTTCCCCAGGAGCAGGTGCCTTGGGGCAAAAGAGTGAGGTGGGCGGTTCAGCTTGCGGCAAACTGGACAACTGGCTGGGTGGAAAGGTCAGAAAAACCCACAGCTGAGAAGTCAAGCAAAATGCTTCCTGAAAACAGCACACGCACAGCACACAGGGCCCTCAGTGACTGTCCCCTGAACCCTGCGGACCAATCAGAAAATAGCAAAAAGGTGCTATATATATATTTTTTTCTTTTCTCTTTTTAATGTATTTAGGACAGGGTCTATAGGGTCTCACTATGTAGATCAGATCCATAGTGATTGTCCTGTTTTCAGCTTCCCAAGCGCTGGGATTACAGCGTGCGCCACCACGGTCCAGTCAGAGATGCTCCTTTAATTCTTCCTTCCCATCAGGCGGGTAGCCTGCAGAGTCTTTTCATGGGGCAGTTTAAAGCTAGTGTGAGGCCAGGTGAGTTTTTGACAGGACAAATGTTCCAAAACCACCTTTGCAAGATAAGGGAAGCCAACTCTGGAATTTTGGTTGCAACAGACCCCCTTTCCTGATCGGTGGTGCTGCTATGAGCCAGTCTGTGGGCCCGATCTCGCCCTGCAGTGTGCACCTCTTTCCCACCTTTCAGTAAATGTATACCTTGGCTGCTTTACTGTGTCTCTTGTCCATTTCCTTGGGACACCAAGAACCCAAAAGAAGCCCCATGGGACCCTCTACAGAGTGACAAGTCGAACTTGCATCTCCCTCTTTTTTTGTTTATTTTTGTTTTTGAGACAGGGTCTCACTGTGCAGCTCAGGCTGGCCTTGAGCTTCCTTAGTAGCCCAGGCTGGTCTTGAACTCACAATGATCCTCCTGCCTCAGCCTCCTGAATGCTGGGATTATAGGTGTGCACCATTGTACCGGGCTCTCTCTTATTTCTTTTGAGACAGGGTCTCACTATGTAGGTCAAGCTGGCCTTGAGCTCACTATACAGCCCAGACTGGCCTCACACTCAAGGTGATCCTCCTGCCTCAGTCTCCTGAGTCCCCCAGATGACAAATGTGTGCCATCATGCCTGGCTGGTCAGTCTCCTTGTGAATGAGTTTGGCATGAGCCCTTAGAAGCAGAACGTCCCACAGCTCTCTAAGAACCTCCGTTACCTAAGTGGCTCCTAACAGTTATTCATGAGTGGGGGATCCCAGTTCAGATATTTTATGTGTGCTGCGCGCGTATTTTTTTCTCTGTTAGGTTTAGGCCTAAGTTAGTGTCTTTTCCTCTTGTTGAGACAAAATACCCAACACCACAAGTTAAAGGAGAAAGGTTTGCTGTAGCTTGCGGTTTGTAGAGGTTTCAGTGCATGGTGGGCAGGACTCCACACAGGGCGGTGTGGCAGAGCAGAAATGGCTCACAGCACGTCCAGCAGCAAGCAGCAAGCCTTCCAGGCTCTTACACCAGCCAAGCTGCAGGCCTTTGGACGGTGCCATCCAAACCCAGGTTGGGCCTTGCTGTTCCCCACAGCCAGAACGTGCTGAGCTAGTGGGTGGACTCATTCAGTCAGCACACACCTTTGATCCACATCCCCACATCCTAGATCCAGCTGTGGCAGGCAGCTGAGATGGAAGTATTCCAGGCAGTCAGCAAGGGCTGAGCCCTCGAAGGAGCCAGTGCACAAGCAGGAGACTTTGCAAACAGAGAGACAGCACCTCCCCCGTGGGCCAGACCTCAGGACACAAGATTAGACAAATGCACCTACACACCTCTTAGGGGGTTGCAATTCTGTTTGTTTGTTAATTATTATCATTATTATTACTTTGGTCTTTTTGGGACAGGGTCTCACTTTGCAGTTCAGGCTGGCCTTGAGCTCACTCAGGCTGATCTTGAACTCTCAAAGATCCTCCTGCCTCAGCCTCCTGAGTGCAGGGATTACAGGCCTGCACCACCACACCTGGCTTGACATCCTAAATAGACATGCTACCTTAAAAAAGCCAGGAAGAGTAACCCAGGCCTTAAAGGAAGAGCCCGTTTTGCAATTATCTTAGTTACTCGTCGCTCGTTGCTGGGACAAAATGAGGGAAGGAGAAGTTTATTTAGCACACAGTTGCTGGAGGTTTCAGTCCATACTCAGCTGGCTCCAAGGCAGAGTGGCACATGGCAGAAAACAACCTTTCATGGCCATGGGCAAGAGCAAGAGCCAGGGAGAGAGCGAGTGGCAACAGCTCAAGCAGCAGACTTCTCTTCCTCCCTTACACTGAAATGCAAATCACCTGCCCCAGGGGAGGTGCAGCACCCATTTTTGCAATAATCAATTACAAGTTCCAGAAGCCGCCCCATGACTGCATGAGGCTTTGCGGGGGACACCTATATACAAACCATAACAGCATTCATGCCCACTTGCTATGTGACTGGTTTCCCCATTTGCTCCTGATTTAATCAATTTTACCCGAGCAATTGTAACCTTATTGGTTGACCACAGTTTTGTCCCACCTCGTGTGCACCTAGCCAGTTCCTGTGTTTACCACCTCGGACCTCCCTCACCTTGTGGATTTGCTCTATAAAAATCGCTACAGGGGGCTGGGGAGATAGCTCAGTGGAGTAAGTGCTTGCCTGGCAAGCACAAGGTCCTGAGTTTGATCCCCAGTACCACCAAAAACATTAAATAAATAAAAAATTTGAAAAAAAAAATCGTTACAGGGCCAGCGAGATAGCTCAGTGGATTAAGTGCCTACTTAGGCAAGCACAAGGACTGGGATTTGATCCCGGCACCACATGCCACACTGGCCCCACCCCTGGTGCACTGAGCCAGCCACTGAGACCGGGTGTGGTGGCACACGCCTGGGGAGGCTGACACAGGAGGATCACTATGAATTCAAGCTGCGTAGTGAGACCCTGTACCAAATACATAAAAATTGAAAAACAAAAACAAACACTAGGATGGGGCAACCCACTCCCTCTGGTCCTCTTCTGGCCTTCTCTGGGACAGGAGCTTTCTTTTCCCCGATAAATATATTCTGTTCTTAACCTCTGTTGTTCCTAAAATTCATTCTTCAATTTTAGAGAACATGAAGTTGTCCCAGATACTTTTCAGATTGCTTCTTTCTCCTCTATTACAGCCACCTCCACAAAAGCCCCATCTGTGAGCATGTGGGGCTTTGGGGGACATCTAGATACACGCCATACCGGACTGACTTAGGGACAGGGTTATGGCTGAGACTGGGGCTAGAGTTAGATCAGAATTAGGGTCAGGTGAGGTTTAGGGTTGTGGTTAGGGTTATGGCTGGGCATAGGTTTAGTGGGTTATGGTCAGGGTTAAGATCAGCGTTAGATTTAGGGTCCTGCTTAAGGTCAGGGTTTAGGGTTAGTGGTCAGGGTCTGAAAGAAAGAGGCTGAAGGATGACAAATCTGATCCCAGCATTGGTAACATAATCAGATCCTCATAAAATATAAAATGGCTGGGAGGGCACTGGGCCCCCAAGTTTAATCCATCTCTAGTCAGTAACATTAAAGAAACAAACAACACAAACTGGTGAAACTGAATTAATGGAGTAGGAGGCGAAATCTGGGAGGTGGGTCAGCTTGGGGACCCAGAGAAGCTGGGTCTCTGGTGAGTGACTGTGAGGTGGGGGGAGGGGGGGGACTCCAGTCCTCACAGGGCGTGGGGTGATTGGCTAAGAGCGATCCTATGGCAACTCTAATGGAACTGAAATGGAAGGAGGGCTGCCAAACTCATTCCTGGAAGTTAGCACTACCTGGCTTCCAAAACCAAACAAGGAATCAACTGGGAAAAAAAAAAAAAAAAATGCAGTCCAATCTCTTTAATGAACATAAATACAACCATCTTCAAAGAGATACCAGCAAATAAAGCAACAAAGCATCAGGAAGATCATACATAGTAACCAAGCAGGCTTCATCCCAGGGCTACAAAGACGATTCAATCCATGCAAATCACTGAACATGACGGAGGAGCAAGGACAAAAATCACATCTTAATAGATGCAAGAAGCCTTTGACAAGCACTTGGGAGACTGAGGCAGAATGATCGATGTGAGTCTCGCTATGCAGCTCAGGCTGGCCGTGAGCTCCCTTCATAGCCCAGGCTGGTCTCGAACTCCCAACGATCCTCCGGCCTCAGCCTCAGGAGTGCTGGGATCAGAGGTGTGCGCCACCACGCCCCGGGGAAAGGCATGGCTTAAATTAAGGCCCTGATTAATTCCTATCTTCATTTGCACTTAAACAGACCTACATCTGCCAAATGCAATGAGGGAAGAGAACTGAATACGAAAGAAATAAAGAAAAGAGGGAGCGGAAGGGGGAAGAAACAAGAAAAAACGAACCTTACACTATTGCAAAAGCACAAAACAAGGCGCCCTCGGGGTCCCACATGCACTGTGATCTGCGTTCACTCCCTTAACCTCCTCCTGAGAATGAAGCGTCCAAGTCAGCCTGGATGGCTCGCTGGGCCGCAGCCAGCAGTGCCCTGGGCGTGCTGGCGTGGGCCTGGGTCTCCGAGGGGACGCTGCCATTGGTTAATTTGGGGAGGGGCGGGTGCGGCGTAACTGGCACTGCTCCTGGTTCTCCCCACGTGTGCCAGGGCCCTCCGGCTCTCCACTCCTTTCTCCACAGGGCAAATCCCAGTGCGGGGGCGCTGCCTCGCGGTTACCTGCCGTGGACGTGGGCAGCGAGCAGGATGTCCCCTAAGAGCGACACTCCCACAGTGTGCCGAGGGCGTGGCTGAGTCATTGCGCAGAGTCCCCTCCCCCACCCCACCCCCAACCTCCCTACCCCCTACCCCGTCCTCTCAGCTCAGAGTAGAACTCTTGCTGTCAAATTCCCAAGGACCTACGGGCCTCACTTCCGGTTTCTCCAAAGTCCAGACTTGTGAAGTCCTCACTTGCCTACTCCTCTTCCACCCTTCTCCGCATTCCCCTAGGCCACCGCGTATACGTCAGCTCCTTCCTTCAGGTGGCGTCTGCGCAACAGACCGGACCGGACTGGACCGGACCAGACAAGACGCGGGGATGGGGGGGGGGGGGGGGG
>PVKN010027020.1:0-13647 GCA_004027915.1 Capromys pilorides | reverse complement strand
TCAAATTTGCACAATTCCAAATGAAAATTGTGAAATTGCAATGGACCCTGTGGAAATCCAGAAGATCATCTATCCCTACTTTGAAAATTGTATTCTATTATGATGGAAAATACAAAAGAAGCAGACAATTTCTTAGATACATGTGAATTAAACTGAATTAAGAAAATATTAAAATCCTGAATAAGCCAATATCAATAAATGAAATCAAAGATTTAATTAAAAACTTACCAACAAAGAAAATCCCAGCTCCTGATATGGTCACTGCTAATTCTAGGAGATAAAACAGAGAATGTGTAATGCTGCTGCTTCTTAAGTTCTTTCATGATATTGAAAGAGAAGAAATACTCCCAAATTCATTCCTGGAAGCATTCATTACCCTGATGCCAAAAACTGGAGAATTCAACTAATAAAGAGAATGACAAGCCAATCAGCTTAATGAACATAGATACAAAAATCCTCAATAAGGTGTTGGCAAATAGAATGCAGCAAATAACCCAGCAGGTCATTCATCATGACCAAGTCGGATTCATCCCAGGGATGCAGAATTGTTCAACATATGTACATCAGTAAACGTAATACCAAGTTTGTGCAGGACTCGATCTGGGAGGTGTGTGGTTTCAGCCTCTATGAGTGATGCAAGATGGAGCTGCTCAAGATCTCCAAGGACAAACAGACCCTCAGCTTCCTAAAGAAAAGGGGACACACATTGCATGCTAAGAGGATGCATGAAGAGCAATGTGCTGGTTGCCATGAGGAAGGCAGTTGTGAGAAGAAAAACAGAGCCCCTCTGTGTGGAATAAGTCATTGGAGAAAGTTAAACAAACAAGCAAACAAACATAGACATAAAGTCCTGGAAACTTTAGCCAGAACAACTAGAAAAAAGAGAGAGAAAAAGGAAGAAAGAAAAGGAAAGAAGTTAAATTATCATTACTTGCAGATAACAAGATACTCTACATAGAAGACCCTAAAAACTCCACTAAAAGATGATAGATTTAATAAGCAAATTAGATAGCATTACTGCATATAAAGTTAACATTCAAAAATAACTGGCCTTCCTGTACATGAATAACAAACTCACTGAGAGAGAAATTAGGGAAGCAACACCTTTCAAAATAGCATCCAAAACAAACAAAAGAAAGAAAGAAATATGTAGGAATCCATCTAAAGGGATAATATAAAAGACCTCTATGTGGAAAATTACAGTACTCTGGAAAAGGAGATTGAATAGGATATCAGGAAATGGAAAGATCTCCCTTGCTCTTGAGTAGGAAGAACCAATATAGTGAAAATAGTCATACTTCCAAGATTGTTATACAGATTTAATGCAATTCAGATAAAAATTCTATCAGTATATCCCACAGAACTAGGGAAGACAACTCCAAAATTAATTGAGAATCAAAAGAGACCAAGAATAGCAAAGAGAATTCTGAGCAGCAAAAGCAAGTCAAGTGGTATCATAATGCTTGACTTCAACTTATACTAGAAAGCTAGGGTGATAAAAACAGTGTGTTACTAGCAAAAATCCAAACAAACAAATAAAACAACAACAACAGCAACAGCAATAACAACAACAAAAATCTGACTCAAAGATCAGTGAAACACATTAGAAGATGCAGAAAAACTCCTGACATAGTCACCTTATCTTTGACAAAGATGCTAAACACATTCACTGGAAAAAGATGATAGCTTTTTAAACAAATGGTGCTGGGACTAATGGCTCTGCATATACTGAAGATTAAAATTGGTCCCATATCTTTCACCATGCACTAAACTAAATTCATAGTAGATTAAGGATCTAAATATTAAAACAGAAACATTAAGTCTGCTAGAAGATAGAAGAATTGAAACTCTTGAAGACATTAGCATAGGCAAAGACTTCAGGAATAAAACTCTGATTGCATAGGAACTATTACAAAGAATCAACAACTGGGATCTCATCTTACTTAGGAGCTTTTGCATAAGAAGAGAAACCTCCAACAGAGTGAAAGGACAACCCACAATGTGGGAAAAAATGTTTGTCATCTATTTCTTAGGCAAAATATTGCTATTGAGAACATAAAAAGAACTCAGATCAGACTTCCCAAACTTAAAGAACCAATCCAAAACCATGCATCAGAGAAGTATACACACTTCTCAGATGAAAACATACAAACAGCAAATAAAATATAAAAAAAGTTCAACATTACTGGTCATTTGAGAGATGCAGATTAAAACAACACAGATATTCCATCTTACCTCAGAAAGATTGGCTATTACCAAGAAGTCAACCAATTGCAAGTGCTGGTGGGGCTGTGGAGAAAAAGAGCACTTCTTTACTGTTGGTTGGGAGTGCAGTCTCGTACAATGTCTGTGCAAATCAGTGTGGAGATTTCTTTAAAAACCAGGATTGGAAGGGTTGGGGAAATAGCTCCGTGGCACAAGTGCCTGCCTGGCAAGTGCAAGGTTGTGAGTTTGAACCCTGGTCCTGCAATAAATAAATAAATAAATACATACATACATACATACAAACATATATACATACATAAATAAATAAATATAAAAACTAGGACTGGAGGTCCCATTTGACCCAACTATTCCCCTTCTGGGTATCTACCCAGAAGAATTAAAAACATTGTAACAGAGACATATGTGCACCTATGTTTTTAGCAGCATAATTTGTAATAGCTAGATCTTAGAAATAACCCAAGTGCTCATAAGCCAGTGAATGAATAAAAAAGACGTGGTCTTTTTTATACAATGGAGTACTACTCAGCTATAAAGAAGAATAAACTGGAGACTTTTATATGTAAATGGATGCAAATTGAGACCATACTTATAAGTGAAATAAACCAAATACATTAGTGTAAACATCATATTGTCTTACTAGTGTGCGAGGCTGGAAGAATAAATAAGATTCATAACGTATAATAGGATACTGTAAGACGGGAATCAACTTGGAAAGAGACACTAGCATGGAAAGGAGAAAAGAAAAAAGGGAATATATGTATGTATATATATGATAATTAAGATAGTTGTACTACTAATTTCTCTTCATTCATTGAAAGGAATTGTTTGTGCTAATATTACTTGGATAATTAAGTGCTAATATGTTATACTCTGAGTTAGTAGTTTAAATATTACAATATGAAATGTATTAACCATTGTTACTCTCCTATTATTTTGTTTTGAAATTTTGTTGGTTTTCTTTTTAAAGCAAAAATAGAATTAATATTTGCTTGCAAAAGAAAGATCTGATTGCCCAGTCATTGACCTGTTCTAACTAGTGCAGATTAGGAAGACTGCATTGCTTATAAAAGCAAAACCAAATGTGAAATGTAAGATACAATAGAGAACACTGAACCAGCCAGGTATAGAGCAAGGGCTACCTTTGGGACCAAAGACGTGCGAAGTTTAAGCAATTGTCTCATACTGGATTTAACATTTTGGATCCTGAGTGCAACGTTCTTCAGAGTCAAGGGTCACTTCACAAATGAATTTCCTTTGCCTTTGGATAAAAGTTCCCACTTACATAATTCAAAAGCCTTGAGGTACTATCTGGAGTTACTATTTTATTTGTGTCCATTTGTCTTTTGATACTGCACCACAGTGATGGGGTGGGCTACTTTTGAAATGTGGGCTACTTGGGTGCCCATTTAGGGTAATGACATGTACAGTATTCAATGGTTGGAATGCTTGCCCTGTGCTAGACTCTGGATTTGTGTACGCAGTCCTGAGACTTCCTGTGGAATTGTGGATTCCATTGTTTTCTGCACACTATAGGGCCCAGAATCTGAATACTTCTGTTTTAAAAAAGGTATGTTTGTCTTTTATTGTGCTCTCCACTTCCAGGTACTTGCTGGCATTCCAGAGATACCTGCCACTTTCTCAGAATTCATATAGCATGGATGCAGTGATACCATAGACAAAAAACCTGTGAGCACCGAGGAATTCAGGAGGTGCTTCTGGGTGGCCGTCAGGTCTTGGCTATACAAAGCCCTCATAAAGTTGCTTAGCCTGATTCTCATGAGTACAGAAACAAAACACTAGGATTCCCAGAAAAGCCCACATTTGTAGGTGAATTTGCAAGTTACATTGGCATAGAACTAAAGAAAGAACAGAACACTGGTTTAAGACTGGGCAGGGTGGATTCCAAGAGACCAGAGTATTTGCATCCTACTCCCCGGTGCGTCTTCCCGTCACACTGCCACTTTCTCCACGTCACAGCACTTGAGAAGCCGAATAAGTAAACATGAAGTTGCTTGGCACTGGAATGAAATTAAGGTTTCATCGAGTCCACAGAGAGAACTTGTGAAGGACTCCAGCTTGTCAGTTGATTAAACCACTCCAGAGGCAATCGCATCTCAGCGCTTCTCATTCAGAATCTGTGTCTGTGGGTGCAGCTAGGAACACCCCGCTGACTTTGCCTCTTGTGTGGATTTTCTGTTTGGCACTGCCCTTCTGGAGAAACATTCTTTCTTCAGAGGGGGTAGTTATAGTAATGTCGATACAGAATATATAATGATTTAACTAGTTTAACTTGGAGGGGGTCCAGAGAAAGGCACCAAGCTGGACTCTTGATTTCAAAGTAGGTGTGGAGAGAAAGGAGGAGAGATAGAGATGTAGCCTTTTTTTTAGTGAAGCGCTTACTGTTGGAAACAGAAAGAAGAAAAGGAGGTTTTGGTGTTACTGTTAAGAATTCTCTGAGACTCTTTCCTAAGACAGAATTTTCAGAAGCCCAGCAAGGAGTACAGGTGCTCCATATTGATCCGAGAGATGGCAGAAAGGTAGCGATGATGACCATGCCATCAGCTCTGCGAGAGCAACAGGGATGGGACAATGGGAAGGAGCAGTCCTCGCCAGCTGCATATGAACATTAGGCCGACAATGATGTTTTGGCTAGGGGTGGGTGGGATGGGCCTTGTGGGGAGAGTGCTTGGCAGTGGAGGTGGAGGGTTGTTTGTCAATTTTTCTTCAGCTACAAAATCCTGGAGGCTCATGCTGTATAGATATGGTGGAAGAAGGGAGAAAGGCAGGGAATTAGTGTGTGCAAAAAATGGTTGAAGTCAGATTCTTAAAGAATTTTGGCAGATAGGGGGTGAACCACTTGCTTATTGACTTAGAAACTGGAGAAATGTGATCTTTTGACCTTTGTGCCTAGGAGAAAACTCTTTTGGAGATCTTGGCTATTCATGCCTGTTACACTATGGTTGACTCAGGAGGTTTGCGGTCTATTCGGAGCTCTATTTACTAGAATACTCATCTACCAGTATACATTACCCACTTCCTCCTACCAATTCTTCTATAGAGGCCAGCATCAAGTTCCAGTGCTCCGCCAATCTTTAAGAGAAAGGTAGGAATCCAATAAGTACAGGCTAAAGAATATCTATTGTTTTTTTTTTTTTTTTAAATCTTTTATTTATTTATTTGGTACGAGATCTCATGCTGCTTGGACTCATAGTGATACTCCTGTCTCAGCCTCTCAAGCTCTGGGATTGCCACTATGCCTGGTTTTGGTGGCCGGCTTAGTGCAGGTCCGGCACTGCATTCAGTACTGGGGATTAAACCTAGGTACTTGTCCTTGCCGGGCAGGTGCTTAGACCACCAAGCTATCCATGGGCCTATCCATTGGATTTTCTCTCAGGCAGTCATTCTCAACTCTGGCGAAACTTTGGAATCAGTTGAAAAGATTTGGAAAGCAGGTCATACTAACTCCAACCACTAGCCATTGAGCCAAAGGGGTGGAAACCACGCAGGGAAATTTCATGAAGTGTTTGAGTAGTTTTGGTATATAACCAGTAATAGCCATTGGTCGAGGGGCTCAAGGTAGACTGTAATCAAGCCATTCAGAACTAGAGGCTCTGCTATATGGGCAGTGTCACTGAGGTTGAGAAACATACTCTTTTATTTAAAGTCTTGCTTTTAGCAATCTAAGACCAAGGGAATGAATGAGTGGACACATGCTTGGCCCTTCAGAAGGCCAATGAGTGAGTGGAGTAGATGGGTTTTGACAAGCAGAAATGCTAAAAGCTTGGAGTGTTTTGGGAATATACTTAACTGTTTGAGATAATGTCTAAAAGTTGAGGCTGATGTGAATTATTTAGATTTTAGGGAGGTTTTTCAGGATGTAATAATTTTCTATATCTTTTCTCTGAATAGTGGGATTAAAATGGTCAAACCTCAGGAGTACAGCTAACTTCACAAACAGCAGCAAAGAGAAAGTATTGATGTTCATGATTATGTTGCTGATAAAAGCTGAAACTGAGCTGGCCCTTAGGAGGTCCCAAGAAAATGCAAATCTTGTTGCTATATAGTGTTATAATAATTTCCTTTGTATGTTATATTCATGAGAGGTGTAATGTGTATTTAATGAGAACTCAGATAAGATGATAGAAGCTGGGTCTTTTTAGTGTAACGATTCAGAGTCCGTATTGCAAATACATATCTCCCCCACACCCAGCCCCTGAATGTTTTGAATTCTGCTGCAAAGAAGGGTTCAGCTTAAGAGTCTTCTTACTTTTGGGGTAACTGGAGTGACTGTTTCTCTGTTTGCCTCAGAGTGTTCCAGTTTATATGTATCAACTATCAATAGTCCAACTTTTCAGTAGAATAAGTGCTTACCTGGCAAGCATAAGGGCCTGAATTCAATCTCTGCTTCCACCAAAAAAAAAAAAAAAAAAAGAATTAAAAAATAATCCAACTTTTTACTTTGATATGTGTTCAGCATTAGGTAGTAAGTCACAAAGTCATCCTTATCACCAGACAGTGTTCCTTTCATCTGGACAGAAGAGACCTGTGTCCTAGAACTATTCCTTCCATTAACCTACTCTTTGCTCACAAATTTATTTTTATCTTAGTGATTTAATTTTCACTCATGTAAAAGGGGACCTGACCCAGGGATCTAAGAACTAACCTCTTTACCAGTGAACAATAATACATGCAGATGTTTGAATGAATTTTGTAGATATGTCTGTGTATATTTGTTTATTTATTTTCTTTTCTCAGAGTTTTGGTGGCTGTGATCATATTTTCAAACAGTTTCATGACCACAAAATGGTACAGAATCACACTGAATGAACTCTGCAGTTCCATCAATCTCCAGAATTTTGTGCTTCGTGGTAATGATACTTTAAAAATAGAATTTGGGAGTCAGTTACAACACTGTCTGAGAATATCTCCATGGTGAGAACTGTATCACAATTGATTTTCCTTGTACCCAAAAAAAAAAAAAAAATAGAATCTTATTTTTAGAGAAAGAAAGTTCACATGTTGCAGTGATGAAAGGATGCTAAAGAGACTGACGGGAACCCTGCAGTTGGGAACAGAGAGACATCTCCTGTGGGAAAAGGAAGATGGGATCAAGGGACATCCCAGAGGGCACCAGACATCTTTGCGAAGTACGTATGATTCACAAGACAACCAAAGACTGACAGAAAAGGAGATGGGATATAAGTAATTAGGGAAGTGATTATAGATTAAAAGAAAGGGGGCTGGAGATAGCTCCGTAGCACAAGTGCCTGCCTGGCAAGTGCAAGGTCGTGAGTTTGAACTCCGGTCCCACAAAAAAAAAAAGAAAAAAAAAAGAAAAAGAAAAAAAAAAAAAAGAAAGGATCATGAATGAAATGTCTGCAGAAATGTTTTCAGCTGAGGCATGAGACTGTTGTGTGATCCTGGGTGGATCAGTTTCCTCAGCTGCAAAACCTGAGTTCAGCTGTGTGATCTTTAACTGCATGATTAGAGTCCCTGCTGGAACTTGCTCATTTCAGCTCAGTTTTCACTGAACTTATAATCTTTCTATGTCTCCATTTTTCCAGAATCAATGTACCAACCAAAAGCAAACTACTAATGTGTGTGTGTGTGTGTGTGTGTGTGTGTGTTTGTAAACTGTACCTCATTAAGAATGTTTTGGTTTCTTTGCACTGGTTTATCATAGACACAAAATTTGCTTTGAAATTATGTCCAGAATTGTCCTAAGTATTTTCTTTCGAAGAATTTATCACTTAAGCAAAGTAACATAGGGTGTTTCTGAGTAGCCACTGAAGCATTTATACCATTATCTAGGAAGAGGTCAAGAAAATTGTTCAGAGACTCAGACCTAGCCATCATAATCAGAAACATCTAATATAACTCCACATTTCATTAGAACCTTTCACAAAGCAAGTCATAGGTGATGCTGAAGAATTTGTCATCTACCTTGTGTGCATTGTTGAACCCTAAGTAGGAGTTATAGACATAATGTTTATATCTGAGTACAACTCACATCACAAAATTAATAACTTTTTACTGGGCAGTGCTGTTCAGTAGATTAGATCAGCAGAGGTCGTTGGAGTGAAGTTTGATTATCTCATTGCAGCAGCAAGTTGATCCATTGGTCATGAGAAAAATTATCAAACTCATATTTAAACTTTTGTTAGGTATAGCATCAGTAATGTTCAGGGGACCCCTGGACTAGGTCATTGCCTCTTCTTTGTGAAATGGTTTCTTGGAAAATATATATGCATTGCATTATGTCACATAGAGTGATAAGATTTCAACCTTATAAGAACTCTGAACTAAGGAGAATGTGCATAGAACCTTGTTAATGGGATAAGAGTTGGTTTAATGGGGAATTGCCTGAAGATGCTGAGAAAAGAGGCTTAAAATGGGTGAGTATTGGATGTTGGGTTTGATGCATGGTCTCTTGGAAGTCATTTTTGAGGAGAAAGTTACACAGTCCAGACTGTCGGGATTCTGGCATATGTCATACACCAAAATCAGCCTTGCACCAGTGTTGTTTTCTTTCATTTCTTTATTAAATAGCAAACAAAGCAAAATCTCAAATTCATTACAGTTCTAGTATAACATATCAATGGTATTTAAAATAATAAAGAATAAAGAGCAAAAATGGACAAATACAGAGATGACAAATCAATCACACAAAAATAATTTGGAGGCTAACTCCTAATTCAGCTAAAACCAGTATCTCTTGATCTTGCTCTATACTAGAATAATGTGGGAAAACTTAAAAAAAAAAAAAAAAAAAACAACCACTACTGCTCAAGATACCTCCCCAGATATTCCCACAGAGATTCTGGTACAGTTATCTGGGGTGAGGCTTTGGGATCAACATTTTCACAAGTTCCCTGGATAAAACTGATGTACATTGGAATGGAATATCACCAGTCAAGAGCTTCACAAGCTCAATTTTGGAGATCAGTAAGGAATGCTTTGGGGCCTATTAATTTCCATGTTGAACAGTAAGCATGAAATACACCAGCTGCCTTTTTCTCTTACTTTTAGGAGAAACTACTTTTTCCCAACCCATTAAATATCTAGGCCTTTGAGAACTGACAAAATTTTGAGCTGCCACTTGTCTCACTTGAAAGCTATGTGTGAGAAAGGAAGAAAACTGGCATGTAAAGAAAAGGAATATCATTCACTCTATCAGAAATTATTTTCTCTCATCTTGGTCCCCTACAGAGGCACTTTCTAATTTTAAATCTAATCTCTCTTTCATATTCTAATGTAGATAATAACATTTTCTTTGTCTGCTAGTTATACAGCTCAGTAAAGGAAAATGCTGATGAATCATGTAATATCAAGGGAACCAGAGGAAGGGAAAATAGAGCTGGTCATCGTGCTTCAAAGGAAATGAATGTCTGGATTTCTCTTTTAACTTACTGATTGCTTTGGGGTGGTGGAGACGTGACATGGAGGTGGCTTAGCTCCTCTCCTCGCTCGGAGTCTGCAAACAGAGCCCATTCATCATCCTTGTGCCTCCGCTTCATGGTGGAACCATTTCAGTCGAATCTCTGATGGTGATGCCTGGAACCACAGAAATCTTAGGGAATAGAACTGGCTTCTACATGACATACTAGTAACATAAGCTTAGGCCCTTCAAAGAGGAAATTCAGGGATACAATAAATACCATAAAAATAAGTGGATGAAAAAAGAAATCTTACTATTTTCCATTGGCTATTCTACATGCCTCTCCATCTTTAAATGGGATTTGATGAGGAGAAGAGAGCTGGTGCTAGGTAATTTAACTAGTAAAGGAAATTAGCTAGGGGGAAGAAGAAAGAAAGAAGGGTGGGAGGAAGGAAGAAATGATGAAAGGAAAGAAGAAAGAAAGAGAAAAGAAAAGAAAAAAATAAAAAAGGGAATGGGATGGCAACACAGGAATCATGGGCACAGTAAGCCATCGCCTGGAGGACCTTTCAGAAGTGTGTGGAAAGGCAGGAAACTAGTCTTGCTGAATGTATTGACTAAAAATGGCGGAAACAACCTCAGAAGCTGGAAATAGGGAAGGTGGAGCTTCCTCCCTGGACTAGAGGCAGGCAAGGGAAGGAACAAACATCCTGATTCCCTCTTCCTCCAGCTCTCCAATATGTCTCTGGTACCTTCCACTGGCACAAACTAAAAGAACGGCAGCTGTTTCTAACTGTGGTACAACATTAGCAAAACAACATAGACTATCATATTAAATTAATTCTGTTAATGGGAACTCTGTTGGTTTGGTAATTTTGTTTCTAATTTGTAAATTTGTTTTTGTATTATAATTGTTCAGCATCATGAATTTATATTTGGTTTTTTATTTGTGTTTATGGTTAAGTAACATTCTAATGAAAGTAGTTTGTCAATATTCGGTACTTGTGAGAATATTCATCCTCCAGAAACAGGACGCGCATTACTCAAGTTCTGACAACAAAGGTATAAAGTTCTGATAGCAGGAACTTAAATTCTAAGTGATTTAACTGGGAGAACTAGAATTTAACTGGGAGAACTGGGAGAGAGGTTCTGAGGATTAGCTAAGATTTGGGTCAGAAGAGAATCGAGGGTTCTCAATTTTGTTTTGGACAGTTATTTTAATATATACCTCAAATGGAAGGATGTTTATCATATTTCCGGTATAAAGTCATATTTTGTTTTTATATCCAAGCATTTAACAAAGCAATTTAAAATGAGGTAAATACAAATGTGGTCAACCACAGTTTTGCCTCCAGGGTGGACCTCATACGTGAGTGATTTTTACAACATGCTCTTTTCCAATATGGGCTTTGCAGGTTTTTTTCTGCTCATCAGCAAGAAGTATTTCTGACAAACCTGAAGAACCCAATGGGCGGGCTGGGAACAGCTGGCTTTGAGCCTCTAGTGACATGGGATGTGGAGAACAGAAATAACCAGCTCTGTTTACTCAAAGAAGAATTTGGTCTAATTTCCTGTCTACTCTGCACAGAAAACAAATACAGAACCAAGCAAGTTCTCACCAGCATCTTCCCTGACTGAGTATAAGTAACAATTGTGTAAATAAGAATGGGTAGCTTTGGCCTAGAATTTCAAGCAATTATGGAACATCTTTCATGTACAAAAACAATGCAATAGATGTTTAGGTCTCTAGTTTTAAAACCTGCTAATGTTCGTTTTCTTTATTATGTTCATTCCTGATTTCTTTTTCCTAGTTATGGATATAACTAAAGCCTTAATATTCATTAATAATCATTTCTTTACATTTACATTTTACATTAGAGTTCATCCTTGACCCGTAAATTATTTTAGAAACTTAAAGTATCTTGAATGCTTAGGAATTTTTGGCCTTCTTTCGGGTACATAGTTATTAGAGATTGTAGGCCAGGTGATGTTGAATCTTTGATAATTCTTGAGGTTTACTTTGTTGCCAAGACAATTTTACACTCCTCTTTGTGCTTGGAACTAAATTATAATGTAATTAATTGAGCAGGTTTAATATACTATTTTCAATGTCTCAGTTATATTCATTGTATTATGCAAGTCATTTCTGCACTGATTCATTTTTGCCACAATCTATTTCCAAGAAATATTAAAATATTCCCCTGGGGTTGTCTATTCATCAGTTTCTCCTTTTAATTTTTGTTTTGCATCTGTGGAACTTCAATGTTAGGTTAAAACATGCACAAGGTTATGTTGTTTTCCAGAAGAATGATTCTTTTTAATATTAAGCAACAGCCTATATTATTCTATATAATATTTGAAGATTCTTTTTTGCACTGTGTATTAATACGCTAGTTTTCTCTTGTTTAGAATTTGCCTGGTAGCTGGGGAGACAGCTCTG
This sequence comes from Capromys pilorides, assembly GCA_004027915.1. Taxonomy (NCBI): domain Eukaryota; kingdom Metazoa; phylum Chordata; class Mammalia; order Rodentia; family Capromyidae; genus Capromys; species Capromys pilorides. The sequence continues at coordinate 1,603 of PVKN010027020.1, read as the reverse complement.
CAGCATAAGTGCCTGCCTGGCGTATATTATTATTTTGTGCCTTCCAGTGTCATTGTTTGTCAATGTTAGGGTCACATATATGGATTATTTCTTTTAGTCTAATCAGAAAGGGTATTTTAATATGATTAATTATATACTAATGATTATATATTAAATGATTACTTACATGACATATTTTATGTTCTCACAATTTAAAAAAATGAAATTAAATTGCAGACATAGCTAAACAATGGAATATATTATATTTGATTAAAAGTGGGTATCATATTTTCATTCTTTTCTTCTCCTTTAATCTCACAGCTAAATATTTTCCAAATTCCTACTTTTCTCTCACACTGGCTTAGAGGTTATATATTCTTCTCCATTCCATTTTTTTCCTGTTTTAGTGCATTTGTGACACATATCCCTCTACATGTATAGTATGTACAATTTAAGTTTAGACTTTATCTTAAATTTCCATTTGATTCTTTAAAAAGGTACAAGAGCTTTTTGTTATAATGACTTACTCTTTCACCCTAGATTTAATTAAATTAATTAATTAATTAATTATTTTAGATTTTTTGTTTTTAATGTATTTAGTACAGGGTCTACAGGGTCTCACTACACAGACCAGACTTGTAGTGATCCTCCTATTTTAGCCTCCCAAGCGCTGGGATTACAGGCAAGTGCGCTACCATGCCAGGTCTCAATTGCTGTCTCAGTGCTCCATGTCAGTAGGGCCAGAACAGCTTCTAGTGCTAGGGATCTAACCTGGTCCCTGAGCCTGTCTAAGTAGGCACTTTAGTCCGCTGAGCAGTCTGACTTGCCTCACCCTAGATTTTATACTTAAAAAAATAATTTTAGCCCTGTAAAATACTTCTTTTGTACTCTTAGGCACAAAGTATGTATTTATTTGCAATATATATATATATATATATATATATATATATATATATATATTTTTTTTTTTTTTTTTTCAAAAGTGCTTTTCTTAGAAAGGTAGACTTTTGGAAAGGATCTTTGGGCCCTTGTTCATGTCAGATCTTTAATGTAGTGTATAATTTTTGTTGCAATGTAGTTGCTAACAGAGTTTTCCCTCTGTGGCAATCCCTGTGTTATTTCCCATGGAGTATCTGTCCAGAAAAGTTTTCCATTTGTTTCTTCAGAGAGCCCAAGCCATGGAGCAATATCCATGCCAATTTAAAACTGGGCAAAATTCTATAACACAAGAAAAGTTTATGTTCAGTCTGTACCCTAGATTTGGCATGGGCTTGGGGCTTCATTTTCTTGTGCAGAATCTTTTTCCCCATCCTGCCTTTAGGGCTAAGATAAACCTATGCTGTTTCCTCCAGCTAGTAGGTGGCTTTGCCCAGGTCTTTTATGCTGAGAGTGTGGACTTTAGGGTTAGTCTCATGTGTAGGTCTTGCCTCTACCCGTCTTCCTTGTGTAGCTCAGCCTTCTTATTCTATTGCCAGTCTCAACTTGGCTTCTGCCTTGCGGGAATCTCTTCACTTCTGTAAGCTAGGAATTCCTCTTTCTTTCTCTTTTTTTTTTTTTTTGTGGAACCGGGGTTCGAATTCATGACCTTGCACTTGCCAGGCAGGCACTTGTGCCACGGAGCTAT